>VZRS01009903.1:129916-241477 GCA_013398055.1 Ifrita kowaldi | reverse complement strand
TGTGTGTGTGTGCAGGGATCGTGTGTGTGTGCAGGGATCGTGTGTGTGTTTGTGCAGGGATCATATGTGTGTGTGCAGGGATCATGTGTGTGTGTGTGCAGGGATCGTGTGTGTGTGCAGGGATTGTGTGTGTCTGCAGGGATCGTGTGCGTGTGTGCAGGGATTCTCTGTGTGCCAGGGATTTTGTCTGTGTGCAGGGAACACGTGTGTGTAGGGATTGTGTGTGTGTGCAGGGATTGTCTGTGTGCAGGGGTTGCGTGTGTGTGCAGGGATTGTGTGTGTGTGCAGGGATTGTGTGCAGGGATTGCGTGTGTGTGCGTGTGTGCAGGGATGGTGTGTGTGTGCCAGGGATTTTGTGTGTGTGCAGGGAACACGTGTGTGCAGGGATTGTCTGTGTGCAGGGATTGCGTGTGTGTGCAGGGATTGTGTGTGTGCAGGGACCCCACGGGTGCTGCCCCTCCCTGGGCTGTGCACAGAGGAGCTGGGGATGCTCCAGCCCCCAGGCCCGGCCGTGGTGTCCTGAGATGTGGATGGATTTTGTCCATGTAGGGTGAGGACTGAAGGTTTATGCACTGAATCTCTCAGACTTAAAACAGGAGGTGTCAGGCTCGGCACTGCTTTCCTGAATCATGGCCTTAGCCATGAACAAATAACATATGTCTAAACCTGCTGCCAACTGCAATGAGCTGAAGCAGAAACTCAGTGCCAGCCAATGGGAGTTGTATTTTTGGCCAGTATATGTGACCATGAAACAGAGCAATAAAGGCTTTAGGTTTTTCCATTCCTTTTTATTTATTTCTGTAGGCTGTAGTAAGGGACCATTGCTTTAAAACCCTTAGACATTTGGACATCTTTTACAAGACAGTACGGTTTCTGAATGTCACACATTGATCACAGTTTCATACTACTACATGCATATAAAGACGGATTTTTTTTAATAATTTGTTTTACAGAAACAACTGGAGAGGTCAATAAACTTCAACAAAGAATGACTAAATCAAAGTTACAAAAAATGTAAGACTCTAAGTACACTAGTATATGGCTAATGTTGCTGTAATCACCCCAAAGTGCCAGGGCATTGAAACATTTCTTAAAAAGGAAGAAAACATCTGCTGGTGCATTGGACAGTGAATTCCAATATAACCCAATGAAGAGATTGTGCAAGACATGCAGGATCTGCTGGGCTATCGGGCACAAGCACTGCCCTTCCTTACAGACACACTGAACCAGCTTCTCCATTGATTCCCCATTGCGCAGGTAAAAAATAACCCAGTGCAAGGCAACGGAGAAGCCGGTCCTAGTCCGCCCTTTCTGGGTCACAGTCGGTTTCAGTTTCCAGCTATAAAAGCAATTTGATCTACATGTACCAGCAGAGCCACAGGAAACACATTTTCCAGTTTTTATTTGTTGTTAAGTATCACTTTCTTTTTTAAAAGGACCCCCACAGCTTTCCTGTCCTTCAGTGACTACGGATGCTTACGGCTGCCCTTCGGAGATGTCACTGGGCAGCCTTTGCCTGGGCTCAGGGGCCCTGCAGGTCCTGGGCTTCTGGAGAAGGAGGGCCCGGGCTGGTCCCCGCCCTGCGAAACGCGGGGCAGCCGCGGTGGCAGCGCAGCCCCGGGCGCGGGGGCATCACTGAGCAGCGCTCACAGCATGGCCTCGCTAAGGTTTTCTTCCTTTTCCAAAACTGCTTCACTGGCCTGATGAGAGAGCAGGATTCTGCTGCAGGAAGTGGGGGTGTATTTTTTTAATGCTAATCTAGTTGGAAAGCGAGTTTGGTTGGTAGCTGTGGCTGGCCTTTCTGAGTACAGTATCATGGCTTCAAAATTCAAAGTAAAATGGAGATGCTGCTCCCCCACCCTCCCTCCAAACACACCAGTGGGGAATGGTTCAATGCAAAAGTACTTTTCTGCACCGACCACCAAAAAGCCAGAGAATGGGGAAAAAAGTTCATCACAAGCCAACAAAACTGACATAAATAAAATAAATCCCAGGGGTTGCAGGAGCCAACATGTGGCTAATGGTTTGTGGAGGCAGTAAAGCATAACAGGAAGAAGAGTCATAAATGGCAGAGCTCCTAAATGAAAAACACAGAGCAGAGAAGAACAGATGAATGGTCTTAAATGTAGACTACCATCAGGAGCAGAGGTTGTGCCACGATTCAAAGTGACCAGTGGCCCATCTGCTGGTAGTGTCCTCCCAGCTTCAGTAAGTCCCTGGACTGAGGGCTGAGAGCACTGAACTATGGGGTCGAGGTTGGGACCCTGCTGTAGGGACAGTCACCTGTGAATTTGGGATGCCACTTGTGGCATCAAGTCCACAAAGAGTGAGCTGACATGGAGGGATGCTCAGTCATGTCTGGAATGACCGTCACCCTCTTGCCTGAAGGATTCGCCCCTCTCCCAGGCTTTCACTGACCTGCCTCTGTTTCCCATTCCCTCACCCCACTGGTTTCCAAGTATGTGCTGTGGGCAGACACCTCCAGCCCTGAGGCCATACAAAGCTATTAGTTTTCCATTAGCTTTTAGAGATATGGGTCCAAATTCTTTACTGGTCTAAATGGGGCACAGCTCCATTGGCCTCAATGGGCTTTAACTTACAGCAGCAAAGAATTTGGCATTTCATATAAATTTGGCTCCCTGGCTTTCATGAGGCTCTGGTTTTGAGGGGTCTTTGTACAGAGTTCAGCCTTAGTATCAGTTTTTGAACGTAGTGTCACTGCAGTCTTGGAAAGACCCCTTTAAAAATAAAGGTTAATCCTTGTTCAGTCCTACAGAGCATCAACAGTATTATTTCTAGCTAAAAGAAAAAAGGAAGGTTTTTCTTTCTCTTCTAAGCCCCTAAGACTGAAAACTTCTTGTGCGATGAAGCCAGAATCAAGCAAAGCAAAATTTGGAGTAGTATTTACAGATATGAACACTTGTGGCACCCAACCATTGGTGTCAAAGGACACTTATTGTGGCTCAGGTAACATCAGCAACAAATGGGATACACATCCTGGGTAAAGACTTTCAGTTTTCCTAAGGTTTCCTTTGCCTGGCTGAGACAAAGTTTCAGTGCAAGAGCCTAAATGTGATCAGCATGGGGTGTGAGATGCATGCTGGAAAATAAACCTCTCTTCTTCAAAGGGCTGGGTGGTATTTGGGCCGTTCCTGTCCGGGTGTGGGAGGGCAAAGTTAAGAGTGGTCTGACTAGAAGCTTTCTATGGTTTTGTTGACTATGCTCTAACAAACTTGCTGACATGGAAGGTGCCTTTTGAAGGGATTTATGTGATCACTGATGATAGATATGGCAGCCTATTGCATTAATTGCTTCCTAGAAGAGAAAAATCCCACCCAACTTTAATACCTTCATTTGCGAACTGGTCTTGCTGACAATCACATGCAAAACTAGGTCTACTGGTTATTCCTTTCATTCGAGGGATACCTGGACCTTCTGAAACACACACCTTTCCAAACTAAATCTTTTTCAGGTTTATTGGCTATTATGGTGGGCATGTAAGAAAATCTTACAAACAAATGAAAGGAAGTGGAACCAAAACTCCATCTTTGGCAAAAGCATGGTCACTGACCAAACTGCTGGGCAGAATCAAAAGGAAATGTCTGCGCAGAGCTAGAGTGGGTCTGAGGCTCTTCATCGTGCTAAACTTCAACAGGCCATGAGATAGGTTCAGGATGAACGTTAATCTCACGGACTTATTATTAAATTCCTGTGAATATAGCTGTGGTACAGCTATAAAGCAGCAAGGAAGATCATTAAGTAAGCAGGTACATGGACAGATTTTACCATAACTAAATCAAAATCTGGCCCCTTTCTGAATGTTTATGTTTCTTACTCCTCCATAATTTTTCCTCATTTCCTGATTTTCTCTGGGACCAAAAATAAAAATTCCAAAACCCAGTGGGAAATGAAAGTCTGGACACTTCTGTTTTAATGCAGGAAAAAACTTCTCTGAAGGTGCCTGAGCATTGTCAGGTCACTGCCTTGAATAAGAGTCTAAATTTTGATGTTTATCCCAACTCCATTATGTCACTATTAGGACAATTAGATTCAAAACCTGTCTCTTCTTTCTGTTCTCAGCTTAGATGATGTAAATCTGGAGAAACTGCAGCCAGTGGTGTTGGGTGACCTTTCCCCTGCCGTCACCGAAGGCAGGGTCTGGCCCGCTCCATGTTTCTCGGCAGGAACATCTCAGTTACCACAGCCAGTCCCTGGTTAAGTACCACAAACAGGAAAATACGAAAACATGACAACATCAGACAAACCCCATGACCTTTCACAGATGCACTTCCAGGAGGAATGTTGCAAGTGTTTATCAGAAAAAAAGGAAATAACAGCAACAAAAAGGTTGGGGGATCAGCTGTGTAAATGAACACCGAGAGAGCGTCTAATATATTATTCTGTAATACAAAAAGAAGAAATCTGACTTGATTGCCCTATTATAAATTTGCTAAAAATACAGATATATATTTATATTTATATATATATATAATTTTTTAAAATCTGAACAGAAAAATAGACTACTCTGGAATGCATGAAAGTCACATGACTTTTCCATACATCAGATACTTATAAAGCCAACACAATGGCAAGCAGGAGGTACAGAGGTAACTAGAACATCTGTACTTTATTCAGGAACTGTTTAAAGCCATATTCTCCCCAAATGAGCCCAAGGTAGCACTTATTCTGTCTGATTACCATAAGCAGACGTGACTGACCAAACATGGGGGAATTGGGGCTATTTTGTAGCCCCAGGGAAGCCCATCTTGCTCCAGCTGTGCAGGAGGGCACTGGCACCACCCGGCCTCCTTCGCTCGACTACTTCACTCAGGAATTGTAGGATTTGCTTTAGAATGAGGTGTTCTGTGGAGCTTACCAACAGAGAGAACGTGGCTTTAGAAACCTTGTCTTTGCAATGAGTTTTACATAACCTTGTTATTTACTATAAACTGTACTGGTCATAATTCTGTCAAGACATAAATATACAATAGGTACAAATATTAACAATACATTACAATTTTACAGAAGAAGAATACTGTTTTCCTTAGAAATGTGTTATCTTATTAGCTGCAAGGGAAGAAAAGGCTACAGTTTATCACAGCCACAGTTGCCAAACAACCTGACCGCCTCAGATGTGTTTCTCATGACCCGCACAGGCAGATACTCCCCAGCATTTGACACACGGCATGTTCAGGAAGGGAATGTGCGTTCCATGGATTTATTCTCCTCTCTCTTGCTTTTTTTTTTTTTCCCTTTCTTCTACCTTTTTTTGACTGTCAAACCTCTCCGAAAAATGTGGATTTCACAGGAGACTCTTTTGTTTTGGGTTGGGTTTTTTTCCATAAGTGTGCTTAGGTGACGTTTTTAAGAAAAGGCACTGAGAAATCTACTGCAAAGTTACTGCTTTGTTCCTCTGTTCAAGGCTAAAACTCAAAGAATCTTTGCCTCCTGGTTAAGAAAACTGCACCCTCTCCTTTCACACACACATATACATATATGTTTTTTTAATATATATATATATGTTCTATATATATATTTATAAGTATGTATTAAAAATTATGTTGATGGCATAAGATACAAGCAAGTGCAGACATCACACATCCAGAGAGAGTCCTTTCAGGTATGATGCCTTCTGCAGCAGCAGGTGAGGCTCTGTCAGCTTGCTTGATGCTTGGTGCACAGTAAATTTGCAGACGTGAATGCCCAATATCAGTAATTAAACCACACACTTTAGCTCGATGCAAGAGATATTGCCTGTTCTCTCCAACTGCTATGAACTTTGGGAAACATGTATCAAACAAACAAAAATTAAACTGTCCTTCTAGGATCTATAGGATTTGGTGAGCATTATGTTTTCAAAGCACTGCCTTTCCTTTGCAATGAGTACAGACTTAGTCTACCACAGCTTTAGGTTAGAGTAGATTTCCCAGTGCTTACATTATATATATGTGTATTATGCACACACACACATATATAGATACATACTTTGTATTCAGACTTTATTTCATTAAAATAAATTCAACATATTTTGTTTTTAATTGGGCACAAAATGAGAGCTACATCTTCGTACACAAATAAGAAAGAAATGCTCTTCAAGCATACTATATGCTTAATTTTAAATTATTTGCTTTCTATAAGAAATCTATAGGACTTTGGCTATTCACGCTTAAAAGGTAGATTTTTTAAATGATATTTTTGAATTTGGCTTTCAAAAGTGACTCAGTAAAATGCTACTTTAAAGGTAGGACTAAATAGATGACATAAGGTGTGTGTCATGAGCGATCACGCAAGGCAGACAGAGGGCCTTTGGTTACAAGGAGAGTTGCACCAGTTGACTATCAGATAAAAAATGATAGAACTGTTGATTTATACATTTTTGTCAGTGCCATCTATAAACCAAATACATCAATTTGGATGAGAGTGTGGTAAATACTACACTATATGGCTATATTTAAATACGTTCACTTTCGTGATATGTAATATATGACTTTTTTTTCCACATGAAAGCATCAGCTCTAAAAATATTTAACTTGGAAATCACTATTACTTTATTAAAAAAAAAATCCCTGATTTTTCTTATTTTTACATTTGTGCTGATGGCAGACATGACTGATCACTGAAACATACAGATTATATTAAAACTGTTCTCTTTAAGATTTCTCGTTGCCACTCTGTGGCCTCAGAAAGCCACAGAATAAATCAGTTTTTAAAGCTTATCTGCTGGAAAGTTACTTTACTTTTTCGTGACGACTCAGTCTTAACTAGTATCTCAGCAATACGTCGGTTCCTCTAAGTACACTTGTATTTACTATGGCCAAATCCTAAAGTCCTTCACCAGGCAAAGAGCCCCCTCGGAGGAGCGGCGGCTTCGGCTGAGGGAAGGCGCAGTAAAAGCGAACAAACCTCAGGAACTGGCCCTGCGTAAATACCCTGGGGAGTTTCGCCTGCACACGCGGGGCTCTGGGGCACCTTCCGCGTCTCTCTTTGCTTGGCACCAGGGCTCTCGCTGCCCTTCGGCTCCTTCCTGAGCTGCTGGCTCAGATCCTCCCCGGGCCTCGCCTGCTGGGCCCCCGGGGCGGCTCCGAGCGGCTCCCTCGGCCGTGCCCCAGCGCCAGGGACGGGGCCAGCTGAGCAGAGCAGAGTCATGCACCGTGGGCACAGCTCTGTGTCAAGGAGACACCTGACAAAGCCATCCTCACAACCCACGTTAGCTCCTAAAACAGATATGTGCTTATTGCTTTTGTCCGTACATGCTGCATTCACTATTACGGGTTACAGACAGTGCTGCACGGCCGGGACGGACACACGGCTACATTCAGGACTAACCAACACTTGTTTTTTACAATAGGAAGGAACAAAACGCAGTGGACTCGAGTGGCTTCGGGGGGTCTTCCTCCCACGTGTGCCCCTCTGCTCCCACGTCCCGTGTCTCAGCTCATCCCCGGACCCGCTGCCTGCAGATTGCTACACACCCCGGCAGGAACTCAGGGACAGGTCAGGAAACGCTCATTGACAGAGTTAATTACAACTGAGTTTTACAGTAGAAACAGAGAACAACATAAAAGGTTACCATCACAGTTATCACAGGACAAATTGTGACTTGCTACAGGCGCGTAACAAATCACAGTCACAACAAGAGGCACAAATTAAAGTAGTGCTTGGTTAAAGTGCTTGATTGTTACACTCTGCTATCCTACTCCAGCATTGCAACAACGACAACAAAAAGTCAACGTAAAGTGCTTTTCCCCCCCGAGATTAAAAACCAAAGACAAATTATTTCCTACACAATTTGACATAACTTTATTGAAACAATAATATTTTAAAAACCTAGGCTGGTGGCTGCTAGTTCTGTTCACTTAAAATGGTCAGATTTTTTTTCTCCTCTTTTTTTCTTGTTTCATTTAAAAATGACTGGATGTTATTAAAACGTCAGGCCTGATTCTCCTGCCTCTCGCAGCTGCTTCGTGCCACGGCCCTGCAGGAGCCTCTCCTGCCCGACCTCCTGGCGAGAGGGAGCATAGCCAGGCCTGGGACGGGTCGCTAACGAATCCCTCTTTTTGCATATTTATGTAACACTTGCATATCTTTCACTGCGCTGCTTGGGCGCAAAAAGCTTCGGACCAGCCTGCTCCTCTCGTGCGCCACGGGCGAGCCCCGGCCGCGCCCCGAGCCGGGCGGGAGGGGAGCCCAGGGCAGNTTCCTGAGCTGCTGGCTCAGATCCTCCCCGGGCCTCGCCTGCTGGGCCCCCGGGGCGGCTCCGAGCGGCTCCCTCGGCCGTGCCCCAGCGCCAGGGACGGGGCCAGCTGAGCAGAGCAGAGTCATGCACCGTGGGCACAGCTCTGTGTCAAGGAGACACCTGACAAAGCCATCCTCACAACCCACGTTAGCTCCTAAAACAGATATGTGCTTATTGCTTTTGTCCGTACATGCTGCATTCACTATTACGGGTTACAGACAGTGCTGCACGGCCGGGACGGACACACGGCTACATTCAGGACTAACCAACACTTGTTTTTTACAATAGGAAGGAACAAAACGCAGTGGACTCGAGTGGCTTCGGGGGGTCTTCCTCCCACGTGTGCCCCTCTGCTCCCACGTCCCGTGTCTCAGCTCATCCCCGGACCCGCTGCCTGCAGATTGCTACACACCCCGGCAGGAACTCAGGGACAGGTCAGGAAACGCTCATTGACAGAGTTAATTACAACTGAGTTTTACAGTAGAAACAGAGAACAACATAAAAGGTTACCATCACAGTTATCACAGGACAAATTGTGACTTGCTACAGGCGCGTAACAAATCACAGTCACAACAAGAGGCACAAATTAAAGTAGTGCTTGGTTAAAGTGCTTGATTGTTACACTCTGCTATCCTACTCCAGCATTGCAACAACGACAACAAAAAGTCAACGTAAAGTGCTTTTCCCCCCCGAGATTAAAAACCAAAGACAAATTATTTCCTACACAATTTGACATAACTTTATTGAAACAATAATATTTTAAAAACCTAGGCTGGTGGCTGCTAGTTCTGTTCACTTAAAATGGTCAGATTTTTTTTCTCCTCTTTTTTTCTTGTTTCATTTAAAAATGACTGGATGTTATTAAAACGTCAGGCCTGATTCTCCTGCCTCTCGCAGCTGCTTCGTGCCACGGCCCTGCAGGAGCCTCTCCTGCCCGACCTCCTGGCGAGAGGGAGCATAGCCAGGCCTGGGACGGGTCGCTAACGAATCCCTCTTTTTGCATATTTATGTAACACTTGCATATCTTTCACTGCGCTGCTTGGGCGCAAAAAGCTTCGGACCAGCCTGCTCCTCTCGTGCGCCACGGGCGAGCCCCGGCCGCGCCCCGAGCCGGGCGGGAGGGGAGCCCAGGGCAGCGCCGGAGCCCCGGCAGCGGCCGCGACATCGGCGCGGGCAGGGCAGCCACGGCTCCCTTCGCGGGCGGGCAGGGCGAGAGCCGCGCTCTCCTTCCAGCCCTGTGTCCCCGGCACCGGGAAGGGGCTCTGGCTGCGATGCCTCGGAGAGTCCTGCTTCTGCATGGCTCCTCCACACCTTCCCAGCGTGGGCCGTGGGCCCCCGAGGGCCACGCGCTGGCCCTGGGGCAGGTACCGGCTTTTAGCAGAGGGTAAGTGCAAGTCTCACTATGTCTTAGGGCATGTTTGGAATTAGATACAAGTGGTGCAACTCACCCTGCTGATATTTCAAAAGAAAACGTCAGGTCCTACAGGATATCAGATTGTTAAACACACAAAGAGCATTTTAAAAATCGGTTTCTCTAGACCATTATTTGTTTCAAATGCCTTTCACTTGGATTTTCCAATAATGCAAGTGTTCCCTGTTACCTTCAGACATAATATCCATCAGAAAAAGCTGTAGATGGGGAACAGCTGCCCTGAAGCAGTGAGCATTGTGTTTTTGAAAGCTTTATACCAACCCCAGCAATTTATTCCAGAGTTCAAATCTGGCTGCCTTGGCATCCTTTATGGAACTAATGCAAATCAGATGTTAATGTTTCCAAAAGGAGCTCTAGCGTTCAAGGGGAATGGATGGATATTTGGTCACATTGGCTTCACTGGACAACATGAAAGGAGATCAATGTGTGATCATGATTTGCAATCATTTTTTTGACTGATGTGGGCAATGTCTTTAGAGTTGTTTCAGAGAAGGACATTTTTACAAACCCACACTGGACCTCCCCCAGACTTTTAGAAACAGGTGGCTTGTTTCAGCCAAGTTCATGCCATGCAGAAGCTCTTTTGTTTGTGTTGACTGTGAAGATATTCCTTTAAACTCTCAGTAAATTCTTTTGGACCCCACCTCAGATGCTTTGATCATGTGTGTTAGCATGTCCTCCGCTGCCTGGTAATACATGGACTTCTGGGGAAATGTGATTTTCTAGTCTGACAGTCTCCTGATTGCCCTGGGTTCTTCCAGTGATACCTTCCATAGAGTAAATGCAGTTCTGCCCTATCAGCTTAGGGGAGGGGGGTAAAGCAGCAGCTTCTAGATGGTTCTTCTCTGTTCTATAAACGTGGTCCTTTTGCTTTAGATAGCCACTGTTTGCAACATTGTACTTGGGACTCACATTTCCAGGCGGACTTGAATCATACATCAGCTGACCTTCGTCATCAGTGTCAGCATCTATATATTTGTGTATGCCAGCATCATGGAAGTTGAAAGCTATGGCTGCCTGTGGCTCCGGTGACTTTGGGGGGGTTCTCGCACTCGCAGTTGTGTAGATCGAGGTTTCTGGGCTCATGAGAGACCTGTCGGAGAGTAAGGAAGTATCTGTGGCAGCAGCAGCAGCTCCCCGGCTCTTGAGAGGATCTGGATACGTTCTCAGTACATTTGATGCTGGTACTAATGTGCTGGTGTCCTCTTCCATGAAGTTAACTTTCAGAGATCTTAGTTTTAAAGGGTTACTGGCCTTTATGGAGCTTTTGGGACTTTCAATGAAAAAAGCAGAACGGTGGCTGCTTTCAGAGCTTGGGTTCATTTCCACATAACGGGCACTGCTCCCCTCTGGCCTGCTCTGCTCCTGAATGACGTTAATGCCGCCCCTGCAGGGCAGGGCCGTGAGCGGGCTGTGCGAGAACCGCCCGGAGTCAGGGAACTCGGCTGCACAGCTTATGAAGCTGTCGATGCTGGACATGCTCCTCATGTCAATGATCCCATCAGTGCGAGTTGCCAGCAGGGGCACCATAGGGCCAGGAAGGGTTTCCATTTCTAGCTCTTCCTTTTGCTTTCCCAATTGACTCGACTCTTTAGTGTTAAGGTTTGGCTGGGACTGAGTCTTTGCCATTTTGTTGTACATGTCCTCGAGCTGTTGGACATTCAGGTGCTGGGGACTTGAAGATGACCTGGCTTTTTCTGGGGATCCTTGTTCCTTAGTTTCAAAAGATTTACTAGAACTAGTTTCAGAGAGTGTTCTCTTGGTCCATTTCCATTTGCTTGGAGATAAATGATTGTCCTGAACTTTATCCTTTTTGGCTATGCTTTCTCCATTCTTTTCAACCACAATGTCCATCAGTTCTATGCTACGGGCAAACGCATCCTTCATGTTCATAGAAACAATACTGCCATTCCTTTTTGCTCTTTCAAGAGCTTCCCTGCGCTTAATGGCTTTCTCCTGCCTCTTCTGCTCTTTGTAAAACTCGGAGAAGTTATTGACAATAATTGGGATGGGAAGAGCTATCACCAGCACACCAGCAATGCAGCACAGTCCTCCTACTATTTTACCCAAAAGAGTTTTGGGGTAAATGTCTCCATAGCCTACTGTTGTCATGGTGATTGTTGCCCACCAGAAAGAAGCTGGGATGCTCTTGAATTTTGTATCATCCTCATCCTTTTCTGCAAAAAACACTAAACTGGAGAAGATCATAATGCCCATAGCCAAAAACAAGATGAGTAATCCAAGTTCATTGTAACTCCTCCTCAGTGTAAACCCCAAGGACTGTAAACCCGTTGAGTGCCGGGCGAGCTTTAGAATCCGGAGTATCCTCATAATCCGAAATATTTGGACTACTCTTCGTACATTTTGGAACTGAAGTACACTTTTATTGGATTCTGTGAGGAAGATAGTAACATAGTAGGGTAAAATAGCCAGCAAATCTATAGCATTCAGTGGGCCTTTGAAAAACTTCCATTTCTTAGGCGAGGAGAGGAACCGCAGGAGGTATTCCATTGTAAACCACGCAATGCACACCGCTTCCACGTGGGCGAGCTGGGGGTTATCTGTGGTCTGCCCAAATTCATCCACGCCTTGTAGTTCAGGAAGTGTATTAAGGGACAAGGCAATTGTAGATAGTACAATAAACATGATGGAAATGATTGCCAAAATCTGGAAAGGAAAGAGAAAACAGTGAGTTAATCTCGGAATACACTACGCTGTCTCTCGCTGCTGTTAACACATGGCTGTACTTTCACTCACACATTGCAAGACCCATTTTGCTCAGTACACAGAAGTCGGATAATCAATGCATCCTGAGCTGAGTTTATTTTGAAAGCTGCTTTGGTTATGGGAGATGCCTAAAGGAGATAAAGCATCTACTTCAACTCCTGTGCTTTCATCTCCGTGTAGTCCAGGAACACGTAAGAACAGCGAGGATGCCAGGAGGGCTGTGAAGCAGTTCACAGCAGGAGCTTTTGATTAACTACTAATTAGGTGCCCAACAAGGCCCATCTGGACAACAGGCTCTGAAATTTAAGCACGAAGGAATGCAATCGTGAATACATGATTCGATCAGAGCGATGTCCTCCATTTAATGAATGGTTACTGCTGTAATTTGGGGTGCTGATGGCTAATTACAGAGATGTGTGTACAATTCCACTACATAAGCATACAAATAATACACTCTTGTTTAATGACTCATCTCTAATTTGAAACTTGATGTTTGTGAAAAACATGAAAACTTCACCAAGCTTTCTAAGCCGTTTTGAGTGTTCCGGAGGAGAGAGCAAGCGTCTGAGCAAAACAGATTGGCCAACACTGAGACAGCCAAAGCAGGGCAGGCCCAGCCACTGGAGACCTCACACATTGTCAGAAACCAGCTGAAGAGTGCAATGAGAGGAGGAAACAGTGCTCTGCAGCGAGCAGCCTCTCTAAACCCCTCATAAATCTGATCAGAGTCTGGGCAACCAGCTCTGTGCAGAGTGCAGTGCTGCATTAGTGCTTGCAGCTTTTCGATGGCATAGGCAGGCTGTCCCTTTGTGCCTGTTTTATATAGACATCAATGCTATACGTTCCAGTTTTCCCTAATTACAGCTCCTTTTAAAGCCATTGTAGGGAGGTTTTAGAGCTGACCAACAATTTGAGGACTATTTTTTCTACTAGTGAATTATTTTTCTGGTTTATTAATTGGGTGGGATTATATCTAGCTTCTTAGGTAACTGCCAAAATACAATAATGATTACAAAACACACACATGTGACTAACATTTAGTCTTCAGTGTAAGCCAGTCTCTCACATTCACTTTTCTCCTGCTCGATGGAAAAGCAGCCTGAAAGTGATTGCAATGTATATTCCTGATGACCAGATACACAACATTATGCAATGAATTATAAAATGTATGACAAAAGTTCTGCATCCCAAATTGCAAATCTGATGCACTCCTTCCTTGCCAATATAATTAGAATTTAGGTTTCCTCATAGTGACCTCTCTCAGCCAGCTTTACACCACCAGAATATCCAGTTACCACCTGAGGCACTGGAGAAAGAAATTCCTGATGGAATTATTTTCAGCCAAACGCAGCACTGACATCCCAACAGTCAGGAAATACCAGACTTCTGAACATTTATCCCCAAACAGACAGTTGATGCAGTGGAACAAATCTTGTAGGAGAAACATGCAAGTCCAGCACTGTGGTCTTCTCAAGAAGGACATCACCTCCATAGCTGAAAGGCAAGGCTGGAAGCTTCACTTGAATTAAGTTCATATAGTAAACTTAGGCTATGGTTTTAGGAGAAAAGCCCATGTACCTTAAACCTCCCCAAATTTAAGGCAAGAGTTTCAATTTTTCAAAGTCTGATTTCAACAAGTATTTTAAAATCCACTTGCTGTTAAGAAAATCCCTTCCAAATCAATTTTATAACATATATATATATATAAAACATACATATATATGTATGTTCACCTTTTAACTCGCTAAAATGCACTGTGTAAGTGTGATTTGCACATGACACTGCAGAACTAGTGATTTAATCTGAAGAATGAGATTTTACTAGAAACAGAAATGAACTCCATCAAATGCTGTTTTCATTGTGTAAATTGGATTAAGTGGTAGTGGTGCATGGTGTAAATTGCCTCCTATGCAATGCTCTAGCACAGGAATTTTAGAATAGCCTCACTTGCAGTTACTAAATCATTGTTCCAAGGAAAAATGCTGTAAAGATTCCTTTTCCTTTTTAAACAGGCTGAGTAAAAGGTTTGTTGTTTGCTCTGCTGTGTGCCCTCCCATGAACCTTCTGCCTCCTTGCTATCTTCTTCCCTAAGTTTGCTACTGAAATACAAACAACCCCGTAAGAACTTGTGCAATGGGGGTTTGCCTCCTTGAGAGGCTTCTCAGGTCAATGAGCCAAAGAAGCTCTGGGAAAGACCTGAGCGATGCAAAAATGTAGGAAAAACCATGGGATGAAGAGGAGCAGAGAGGGACACAGGGAAAAGTGCTTGAACTGATGCCTTCAAAGTCAAGAGAATAAAATGTAAGTCAAGTGTCTCATGGTGAAGTGTGGGGAAATTTAGACGTTAATTACTTCTGCGTGGTAGCTTGTTACAAAAGACCATCTCCTGTAGACCAGGCACTACCCCTGAGCTGCAGAGAGCCTAATTTGCTTTCCTAGAAGGCTCTTTTGGTGGTTTTGCTGTCATTTCTTTGCTTACAACCCACCATTTCTGAAGGTGTTTGGGATGTTTGCAATGGTAATTTCAATTAGTTTTGCTTGGCTTTATCTCTGCCCACTATACACAGAAGGGCTTATTTGTAGGCTTAGATGTATGTACCTGTTGGGTTTTATCTCCTTCACTTTCAGTGTGAATATTAACACTCCATCTTTATTCAGTGAATGGCATCCAGCAGCAGTAATTGGTGTCAAACCTTCTGTTTCCTTTGATATACCTTCCTGCTTTGAAGATCAAGGCAACGCCAGATGAATATAAATAAATAAACTAGGAGATCTAAGGGTAAGATTTGCTTTTGGTTTAGGAGATTTAGCCACAAAGCTAAGCAATAAACAGAGACAGACATTTATCATTTCTCCCACAAGTTGCAGCAAGATGTCACTTGTGCTCCCAAGATACAGATTTTCCCCCTTACTTGTCTACTGCAACCACATCTTTGGGAATCTTCTCAGGCTAAGAAAAACTTCTAAATGTGAGTTGATTGTCCTCAGGTATTCAAGGCACTTTTAAACTGGAAAGTACATAAAACTGAGATGGAATATCTCCAGCAGGGTTTAGAAGATCCTTCTCCTTCTGTAAGAGATACCTTGTCCTGGTAGCATCCACCATCCACTAAAAGCCACCCAAGGAGCAGTTGTGCACAGAAAACTGGATCCAGCTGCTGCTGTCAGGCATTAGCACTGTTCAGTTGTGCAGGGCTCTGTCCCAAAGTATTTACAGTCTGGGATTTCAGATTATAGAAATCACCATCTGTCTCTCTAATAAGGTTTCCCATCTTGGCTGTACTGAACCTCTAGCTTGGCAGCTCTTGTATTTTCCACTGTCAGTAATGAGAGACAGAAAGCTGAAGAGAAGACGTTTACACTCCCAGGGAGGCCTCTTGGGATGCTCTGCATCACAGACAGCCTTTTCATTCCATTCCTGGCCCTTCCTCCTCCCTTTACTCTTCCAGGTTCACTTCTCTTTAACAAAAAAAGCCAATGGGACCAATTTGGACTTGAGCAGAAACAAACCCTCTGCAGTGCATGAGGTTCCAGCTCTTATGAACCTGGAAATCCTTTTTCCAGTCACTGGAAAAAAGCACCTGCAGTCCCTGTTCCAGAGCACTGACCCCAAATCTTGCTGCTTCTCCAGCTTCTCATGGCTGCATGAAATGGAAGGAAGCATGGGAGAGGGCCTCCTCCTGTGGCACTGATCTCCATGATTCCTTAAAAGGCACGAAACATGGCCTTGTGCTCTTGAGAACTTCGGATGGGCAATCAAAGAACTGAGGTTGAACTGGCTCAGGGACAGAAATGTCCCTAGAGCTCAGACTTGGACTGGCAGAAGGAACAGAGAAGGGAAAGTTCAGCATCAGAGGCCTGTTAGATTTTGTGAGTGCTGCTGAAATGTCCATGTTCCCACTTACAGAGCAAGCTGCACCTCTCCCAGGTCTGTCTGCTGGCCTATCAGGCATATGTGGGCTGGTTATTGGGATTGGGGAAGGCACCTCCAGCATTCCTGAAGGAGCATCCAGAGCTTCTGACTTGGATGCCCATGTTTGCGTAGGTCCTATAAAATGCATAACTAAAACTGGAGAAGCTTGCAGCCTAAAATTCGGAAGCATTGGAAAAAATCTGGAGTCACAAATAGCTAAAATGAGTGCTGTGAGGACACATTTGTGACACAGGCAGGTGCAGGAGTCCCTGTATTGTGGAGTCACAGCTATGACAACTGTTCTCCACTGTCCTCACGTTGGCTCCATGGGAGCTGAAGACAGGAGCCCTGACAGACCAGGTCGTGCTGGGCAGGCATCCTCAGCAGAGCAGCGCAGACACTCCTGCAGCTGCTCATAAAGCTGACAGCGTTTAAGACTGGCTTTTCCCCACACAACTTTCACACCAACTTTCAGACAGCCTGCATGAGAGAAGCTCTACAGTCCCCTTCCTCCTTCCTTCTGTATTTACTCTTGCCTTTCACCTGTAGCAGTACACCACAAATTGTGAAAATCCCCTCAGGTACTTTACAAGGTTACTTGCAGAAGGCAGTGGAAGGGCTCTGAATGATGGCCCTGGCTTGTGGTGCAAGTCTCAGTATGTATGGGCAGGATTTCAGGAAAAAACTTCTCCACTAAATCGGCTGTTTCACAAAGGTTTTTGTGGAGTGAATCTCTGGACTGCTGCTATGGTTCCTTTGTGAAAGCTAAATAACCCGAGGATAGGCAGGGCAGCATTTTGGATGAATTTAAAGCAGTTGCCTCGAAGTGATTAGAATGATTGTACATATATGCTGGTTATTACACATGCAAATGAGACAAGCAAGCTGATTTTAGGAGCAAGTGTAGCCAGTTTGTGCAACTGCTGTTTCCTGAGGCAAGATGGATGTGCCATGCTTGCCAGCCTTTAACCCCCACCTCCTCCAAAATCCCCCCCAAAACTAGGCAGGCCACCTTTACCTGGCACCTTTCAGGAAATAACCACCTGCCCAGGGCCTGATGCTGCTTGCTGGGTGAGACTGGCCCCAGAGATTCATCCTTTGTGATGGCAAGATCTGTGCTCATCCCTGGGGGAAGAGGGCTCTTGCCTGCTCAGAAGTTTCCCGTCTCTCTCTTCGGCAGCAGCAGTTTCTCAGTTCAGCCCGCAGTGGCACAGAGAGGGGTGAGTTTTATGCAGCAGGGACTAACCCAGCACTGAGGTCTGGTGAAATTTATTGGTTATTTTCTTTACACTGCTAAAGACCCTAACTGAGATAAAGGCATAAGACAGGAGACTTTCAGGGCCATTAAAATTTATGAGAACTGGCTGTCCCAATCCCATAGATGGCTCTAAAATCTCAGGGTAAGCATCCGAGATCTCTCTGCTCGTGGCAACATGCCCTATACTTTTTCTGTCTTCATACTCAGTAATGAAGCTGATATAGCAAGGAGAAGGGGTGGTATGTGGGAGAGAGTAGGAGGGTGTTTGAATATAGATTTGATATTCTTGGAAATACGATGAGGAAATTGTTATGTAATCAAGAAGTTCAATAATGGTTTTGTCTAATGCGCTTTTTTAGCTCCATCAAGGCCTGCAGAATAAATCTGGCATCAGGACCAGGTTTCATTCATATGCTCCATTTACTAAGGGTTTTTTCCTGCAGCCCCTCTGCTTTCCCAAGCTACAATACACTTTGAGTCAGACTGTCCAGCTCCATCCTGCCACGCCTATGCCAGCCTCTGTCTCCCCAGGCTCTGAGAAACAGAGAGCATGGTGTATTTTGAGTGATACCCCACGTGCTGCACAGTGCAGAAACAGATGGAGAGTTCCTTAATCTCCTCCCCACTTGATTCTGCACAGGAATAACATCTCCTGCTCACAGCAGCTATACATGTCTGCGGTATTTATTGACAGGGACTTGTTTTAGGAAACATCTCTTCACTAAAAAATGCCTATTTATTCATAAACTGAAAGAGTTTGCAGAACATAGTCACTTCTGATGTCAAGATTCTGACCACTGGGCTTGCAGGACATTTTTTCTAGAAAATGCTGAGGCCATAATGAAAGGTAACGCTTCTTGCCATCATGGCAAGTTGAGGCCAAAGTGGGGGATATGGCTGCAAGGGAAGTACAGAGAACCTTTAATCCGCTTTTTTTTACGTGGAAGGATGTTAAGATGTAGCGTAAGACCTTGAATCTCCAAAACCCTTAAATCTCCAAAACCCTTAAGTCCCACTGATTCATGTGGAGTATAAACCTCTGCTTAGGAGTTCTCCCTGACCTGGCACTTTACATGTCACTTCTGGGTGCTGCCCAACGGGGTCCTTGGGAACCCTCTGCCCCAGGAGCTCTGTGCTCTGGAGAGGCCCCTGCACGCACCAGCTCACCTCCCTGCAGTGCCCGTGCACAGTCTGTTAGAAGGCAAACTCCTGCACTCCTCTGCAAGCACTGCTGCACAGGATAACATTCACAGAAACAAAATCAAGATACAGCCACTTATATTTTGCTTTGGAAACATATGAGATCTTAATTTTGACATTTGCCTGGAAAAGCCAAGTTCGAATAATGGTTAATTATTTGATTTCAATTACAGCTGTAATAAGTTTATCTGTTGAGAAAGTCTATTTAGTTTAAAAGAGGATACAATACTTCTGCTGATTCTATGTCAATGCTTCGTTTGCCTACAGGCACCCAGAGAGCTGCAGCTACAACTGCTGCTGACTAAGCTATAGTGGGCAGAAAGTCGCCCTCAGGCATGGCTGGCTGTAAACTCTTTAATACTCTTAAGAACATGTTTAGTTGTCAGAGAGCTATCAAACCCCATTAAATGATAAATGGTGTCAGTCTTCTTTCAGAGAAAAGCCCAGATGCAAATGGTGCGCTGGAGAAGAAAATGATAGATGAATGAAAATACTGAAAAGGCAAACTTGAAAGACATACACTGCCTTTAGACATCAGTGCAGTGACAGTTCTCAGGAGAGGATGAGAGGGAAGCATCTGTCCTATTTCTGCTGCTGCTAGCATGGGGGAAATCAAAACAGAAAACAAATGAATGGCACATGGAAGCTGAAGTTTCCCATTTTTCTCCCGGCCTTGCCTTGTGCCAGGGATGATGCAATCCCAGCAAGCAGCACTACTGGGAGACACCCAGCCCTGACAGCCCCGGACAGACCCAAACCACCTGTGTGTCCTCCCTGCACGCCCACGCAGACAAACCTTGCTGCCATCCTCGAGCCTGAGCCGGGGTCTCCCCAGAGAGTGCCGCTACCACCAACCCCCTTTCCCACCCTCCTGCTGACTCTCCTGTCTTCATCAGGCTCACGCATTCCCACCCTTTGTGCCGTGCACGATTCTGCTCTTGAGCACAGAGGCTGGGATGGCAGCGTGGTATTGCTTAGCCTGGCCTTTCCCTGGAAGACAACTGAAGCACAGACCCGGACCGTGACTCTCCCACCTGCTCTGCGTCTCCGCACGGCAGCGAGTCAGCAGCTGTTACTGAGGCCAGGCTCCAGACCCCCGCCCAGCCAAAACCTTCCCCCCTACAGTGGGGCTCCCCTCTCAGGTTTTTTTAAACTCAATTTGAGCTCAGAAAATGCTCAAATTTGAAGTGATCGCTGGCAGTCTGGGAATATTCACTTCTTGCATTCAAGCAGACAAAGGTTTGGACTCAGAAAAAGTAAAAAAATAAAGCAAAAAAAAAGACTGCCTTCCACCTCAGCACTGGTGAGTGCTTGGGAACAGCTCTTCAAGATGCCTTTGGGATTTTACCCTGCACGAGGGAGAGACGATGCTCGTGATCGACTCCCACCATGCAAAGCAGTCTGCTCAGCCTCAGACACTATTTACAGGGGATGCTGAGCTCAAAGTGTTGGTGTTTGCAGGAGTAGTTGTGGGAGGGTTTTTTTTTTAATGGTTAAATTCAATCAGGAATGTGCCAAGATAGCATGAAATCAACTAAATGTAATTAAGCAAAAACTATTAGCTTGATTGCTAAACCAGTCTTCCTCTCATGAATATGCATGAGAATAATTGATATTAATTCTTTTCAAATCTGAGGCACATTAGTCCTGCATATTATAGTGTAGAATTTTTTGGAAGACTAAAACAGTTCTACTGCCGCTTTCTCACCAAAAGGCATAATTAGTCTTGCTGCAGGGAGATTTACCGAGTCATTGATACCATCCTGAGTTGCCACATAGAAAATTAGAACAGAGCTCAAGTGATGTTTTGTCTGCAAAAAACAATGACCTGTTTAACATTTCTTCCAGAAATGCGTTAGGAAAAGTGGCAAATCCATTTACCTGCATCGGCCACACTAATGACGCTATGAAGAGGCAGGGAAGCCTGCAGGAACAGTAAATCCCTACAGACAGAAAGGCAGGGGCAACACCCTCTGCCCATTTAATGTGCCCGATACCAGTACGGTGCTGTTAGCTGGGTGTCCCCGGGCTGTTCCCGAGGGCTGACTTCAGCTCCCTGGGGCTGCTGCTGCCCCCGGGCTCCCGCTGCCGCTCCTGGGGGCTTCTCCATTGGGTTTCGAAGGGCTTTTTTTTTTTTTTTTCAATTGATGCCTGGAATAAGGGCATAAAATTTAGGCTGAGGCATTTCTGCTGCCTCATAAGCTCTACTTCGAGTGCAGTCTCTGACCAGGGTTTGCCTGGACACTCACAGCCTGATGAAGAGGAACTTTGGTGGCATCTCTTGCACTGATGGGAAAACCTCGGGCTCACACAAGGGATTACAGCTGTTAATTGTTTATTCATTTCAAGTACCCTGCAAAGAAATTGAATACTAACATTCTTCTTTTTTTTTCAGAAGAGACTTATGAAGCTTCTGCAGGTGGTGGGAAACAGACTTGCAGGATCACTCCAAGCTCTCAGCACCTTCCCAGTTCTTAGTTCTTTATTCTGCTAAAACCTTTTGCTTCCCTGTCAGCTTCTTGGCTCTCCATCGTGCCCACACCCCTCCTCCTGTCTGGCAGGCAGACCTTGTGTCAGACAGAGGACTTTGATGCAGGGACACATCCACACGAGTCCACTTTCCCAAGCCAGGGTTCCCAAGGCTTTTCTCTAGAGAGCATAGAGCCCTTGCTGACAGCTTTGGCACAAAGTGAATGAAGTGTTTTAATCTCAAGCACAGATGGTTCTTCCCTTTATAAACACTAAACACTGGATTAGATGTCACATATTTAATAAATAGCAACAACTGTATACAAACTGTTTACAAATCATTCATATTAGCATGGGGCCATAGCAAGTGGTAAGTAGAGCCAGTGGACAGCAAATCTGTGTGAACATAAAAGAAAAGGCAGCTCTACATCAGCAGTTCAATAAGAGAGTTTGATCTTGCCTCACTATGAGAGTTTTGATGTATTCCAGCTATAAATATAGAGGATGAAACAGAACTGTGAAGATGTCTACTTGGTTCTTTGTTGGGTGCCTTTTTCTTTTTCTTTTTTTGTTTGTTTGTTTATTGTTGTGTTGGTTTTGAGGTTTTTTTAAACTCAATTTGAGCTCAGAAAATGCTCAAATTTGAAGTGATCGCTGGCAGTCTGGGAATATTCACTCCACGCTTGCTGACTTCTGGACATTGACACGAAAACAAACCTTTCCAAAGCACAAGGGAGAAACACCTGCTTGGACAGCCCTTGGCTTTCCCACAGCCTTGCCAGCCCTCACCACAGCCTTTCCTACATCCCTGCATCCCAGCGTACTCCCAACAGGCCCAGCCCGGGCAGCAGCGGCACCTGCCTCACGCAGAGCAGCCCCTTCGTGCTCTCATCCCCCTGAAAAGTGCACTTACAAAAGAAAAAGAAACACAAAGCCCACTGGCCATTGCGATAGGGAGCAGAGCTGGGGTTTGTTTTGTTTCTTGGAAGGGGTCTGCTGTTTGATTTTTAGTGGTTGGCTTACTGATATTTTGCACTTATCCCTAATAAAAGTCACCTGAAATTGTTTGGAAAATGCAGGTGTGCTGCTTTCCAGTGAAGGTTTATTGAAGAGAGGCGAGGGAAAGAGAAAGGTTTCCTGTAAATGGCAGCTGAACAGTGCCAAGTGGTACATCCTATTTTAGTCCAAGTGGAGAATAGCGAAGAGCAGCACTGAAGATTAAGGGAAATGATAAACCTCACTGGCTTTTAGCGCATTTTTCAGCTACTTTTTTTTTTTTAATGTGGGGTTTCTATGTTAATATAGGATGGTACCACACTATACACTGGGTGGCAGAAATTAATCTTGTCATGAATGTACTTCTCTGAAGGGCTGAGCCTTCCTGAGCCCTTAATTTGAGCTGATTGGACTGTCTCATTATCATAGCAGCTGATTTTGGAATAGCGGAGTTGAACCTTACTTGAACTTGTTGGCTACATTAGCACTGTTTTGCTTTCTCACCCCCACCTCCATCCATGAATAATACCCAGTACCCCCTTTTAAAAAATCCTACCAACTGTCCTAGTAACCATTTGCCAAACAAACACACACTAACATGGCATGCTGGGGGAGAAGTACATTAAAGAGCCTGAGTTTTGTTTGGCAAAGATAGAAGTTGTCATTCCAGGGAAACGTGCAGTTTTGATGTCCTGGGAAACTCAGGATCTTCTGTCAGGCACATGGTCCTGTTACCTCGCACATCGAGCACACTGTGAGCGTGACAGCTTTGGGGTTTGCAAAATACACACAGCGTGTGGCCTGGGGCCAGGTCACTTCTGGTTTGTGTTTCTGGTCTGAAATGTCATTGCAGTTCAGCTGGACACTCCTCGCCTGGACTCACTTGTTTTCCTCTCAGAGCAGGGCTCTGCCTGACTCATCCTGCTGTGGTTCCAGGTCACTGCAGGGAAGCAGCTCAACCATGGTCTGGACGTTTCAATTCAGGCTCTGCTTGGCCAGCAGAAAATACCCCGTTCCCCTGAACACCCCCCGGCTGGGACACATCCAAGTCCCAGTCTCTGCAGAGCTGTCCCATCCACCTGCAGGAGCTGTGGGCAGAGCACGGGCGCAGAGGCCGTGACCCGGGAGAGACCCTGCCCTGCAGCGCAAGGTCAGGCACAGCCTCCCCGCGTTCCCTCAGCCGCTGGATAAAGCTCTGTCTCCCATCAGGCTGCATTATCCCTAACGAGCTCTGGCAGATGCTTCAGCTCTCTGCTCTGCCATCCGGGCAGACTGGTGAGACCCCCCTTCCCGAGGGCAGCTTAACCCTTGCCACGGACGCCTGCTCGCCTCTAGGGGAGCCCAGACATGAACCGGGTCCGGAGCACGGCAGGGGAACGGCCCTCGCTGCTGCCAAGTGCTGATTGCTGAGCTGGGGGAGTCACCTCACAGCCTCCCTGCTGGAAGCAGCGCTCCCAGGGGCTCCTGATGTTCCACACGTCTGCAGAAACAGGCACCTATTTCTCTGCTGCCATTTGGCCTCATCCTGAGTGCAGCATAAAATGGCAAAATCCCCAAGAGAGCAGGATTTGCAAAAGATCCCAGCTCCACTGCAGGCATTAAAACACGGCTTCTCAATGCACGCAGCATCCAGCACCTCCCACTGACAGCACCTGTGACAGTCACCTGGTGCCACTTGCTGGACCTGGCCTGATGGGAAGCTGCTCAGCAGGTTTGGAAATGAGACACAGGGTGAGCCCAGCACAGGGAGAAACCTACTGCTGAGTGGGGAAAACAAGTCCAGTCCAAACTGGGAGTTGCCCAAAGAAGGCAAAATAATAAGGGAAAAACCACTCAGCATGCCAGGGAAATAAGTTTATAAGAATTACCAAGGGATCTAGGAATAACCTTTCAATGGCTGCAATCTGGCACAGATGTGAATGAGCATCCCTGGCAGCTGAGGACTCTCTCTCCATGTGTTACATGGAATGAGCTGGCAATTCCCAAGGCAGTCCCAAATGGCCAGACTCATCAGAGCAGCTAATATTGGCTAATTGTTTTCCTTTATTTCTTGGAAAGAAAAAACAGTCCTAAGGGCAGTGACACTGAAGCCATGTGTCCCAACTAACCTGCTGCAGGTTGTGTCAATCTGCTCTCTCCTGCATCCCCTTCATGGGGCACAAAGTGTGTCTGTTCCCATGGCCACTCTCCCCTGGGAAAGCAAGAGGAAGGAAAAAATGTGCTGCTCTCTATTTGTGATTGCCCTGCCTTTCCTGCAGCCAGGCTGAAGGCTCTGATTTTTTTTCACTCTCTCTCTCTTTCTCATTTCTCTGTCAATTGATTGCTCACTGCCGGAGGGTATTATTGGCTTCAAAAGCTTCATTTTCTAGCTCCTGAGCTGCTCATCTTCTCCTGGCTCATTGCTGTTAGTGGAGGTCAGATCCAAGTCCCAGAGTCATTAGGCTGTTTCGGATTTGACCTTGAGAGCTTCTTTTGCTCGCCCCATCACATGAAACAATCCTTTGATCATTGTAGGCATATACTTAAAAAAAAAAATCCAGCAGGCAGAGATTATTTAATCATATCAGTGGTGAGTGGAAATAAGCTGGAACTAAAATATTCCCAGCCAGGTTTAAAGAATACCAGTGTCTGGGGGCACCCCTGCTCATGGGGTGCTGGGGGCTGTGGCACACACCAAAAACTTGCTTCAGTTCTGTAACTGAGCAGCAATTGTGCTCTGGCCCCAACTTTTCCTGTGCTTAAATTCAAGGGTTGCAAGATGCAGTTGTGTAATTTACATGAAAATTACAGCCTGTTCCTGAAGTATTTCCACCTGGAATGGAAATTCCAAAACTGTAACTTTCAGCAGTTGCCACTGAAAGCACAAGACAAAAAAAGATGGGAGCAGTGAACCCTGAACTTCTGTGCCATGCTGTCCAACCTCATCTGGCCTGGCTGGGGAACCACAGAAAACATGGTGGTGAAAATGCAGTGGTAAAAATGCCTTACAGAAAACATTTTTCTGAACTAAAAGGTGCTTATATACTGTTCCCCGCAGTACTGCAGAGAATTAACTTGTTTTGCAAGGTCTCATGAGATTTAAATCTTTGACATGAAGTTTCTGCTATCCTCTGGGCAAAAACATTCTCTATCAGACTATTGAGTAGTGGGTGAATTGGTTTAGGAAGTGGTTCCTTAGGTCGGCATTACCAGGAGCAGACACTTTTCCTGGGCAGGCAGCAGGCTGGGCACATGGGCCGCCCTTTCCTGGGGTGAATAAGCCAGACATGGAGCTGCTACTCCAGCAGCTAAGCTTGACTGGCTTTGGACAAATTGGATGCCTGGGCCATTCTGGCTGACACCCTGCTCTTGGAGATGTGAAGAGGTACTTGGCTGTATAAAAGCTGCCACATGTAAGGGGTGACACTCTTGGAAAACAAATAAAAACCCCACAAATACTTTGTCAGCAGGGCAGGAGGGGGAGGGATGGGTCCTTTTTAAAGATGTCTTAATCAAATCTATCCCCTTCTACACTTCTAGGTTTTGCTCCAAAATCCAGTTAAACCATGAAGCTACTAAAGATCCCAATTACCAAAAGGAGAGATAATGAAGATACAAAGGAAGAAAATTAATGGCAAAGCCGTCCTCCTGGATTGTTTCAGTACTCCATGGGAGAGCACTGAGTTCCTGACAATTTACCTTTCAAATCTCTCAAATAAAACAACTCTTGAAAATTGCCAAAATATTATTAACACAAACAGCAACAAACAGCAGGGTGGCTGTGTCAAAGTGGCAGCAAAGGCTGCTCTCCTCAGCTGCCAAGAGCTGGGCGGGTTTGGCTCCCTGTGCACCAGGGTGCAGGATGTGGGACCCCCTCCCTGAGGCCACTGCACCCCCACGAGTGGGAGATTGTCCACTCATACACTGGGCATGCTCCTGCTGCAGCCTGAGCCAAACTAGCTTAAACAGAGGATTTTCAAAGATTGGAATCTGGGATGTAAGGGGTCTCCTCCTCTTAGTGCCACCTTCTGCAAAACCTCCTCTCTCTGCACCAAAAAATAATTCCCAAAGAAATGTAGCTTGAAACTAGTGTGCTCAGTCCCTGTGAAAGGCAGCCTGGAAGAAGGGGTCTGGAGTGCATCTTGCAGGGCTCACCTTTCTCTTCCAAGACTTTTCCCTCCAGGTTTGGATGCTCAGCAGAATCCCACTTGGATATTGTATCCCCTTCCAAACTTGCTGTTTGCAGAAAAAAATTGCAGCCAATTTCTTTTTATGTGAAGATGGTGGACGAAGTAAAAGAAATGGGAAATTTGGAGGGAATTGGACAATTTCTCAAGGAAAAATGTGTTATTGTTAAAAAAAATTCTTTTGAAGAAAAAAGTAACAATCACCAAGTCTTTGTGTTTGCAGTGCAGTGGCTGTGACACCTAAAGATTTTTTATATATTTTTCATATATTTGTAGACTTGTAGATTTTAATCTACCATTGTATGGTTTCTAGTACTTTTCCTGCCTTTTCTCACAATACGATAACCCTTACTAACACATTCTTGAAGATCTGTTTAGCCTTATTCTTAAGAAGAGAATTTCTGACAAGGACATCTTGTTTTCTACCAGAACTTAAGAGACATAACAAGAAATGGGGCAAAGAAACCCCTGGATCAACTCCAAGGGGCTGACCCAAGGGTGGGTTACTGGGGCAACTGGTCTCCTATTGGATGTACCTGCTAGATATACCAATTAATTAACCTTACAAAAATTGTAGAAATCCTTTATCATGTGTGTGCAGAGCCATATTTGTACACCCAAAAGCTTTCATTAGAGTTACTTTTTCTATTAGCACTCTTAATATCATTTGCAAAGTTTTGTGGTTTTATTCCAGGCAACAGCTGCTGCTTTGAAATCAGGCTCTGGCAGATGTTATTTTGGGGTATTTAAGCCAGGCTCTTGCTGTCACCATCTCAATGTTCTTGGCTTTGTTACTGTTTCTCTGTTTTATTATTCTGAAGAAAATAACTCCGTTAGTGTTCTTTTTCTGGCAAGGAAGGGCTGCACCAGCACCAAGTGGACGGACTCCAGGTGGCGGTGGCTCAATGCACGAGTCCCTTCTTCCTGCTACAGGCAGGTGCAGTGTCCCTGGGATTTCCCACCTGTGGCACAGGGGTTTTATACCTCTCGTGCTCCCTCATGGAGCTCCTGAGCTGAGCTGCAGTCCTGTGGCCAAATCCTGCCAAAGGCTGCCCTGCGTGGGTGTGATGCTGGGGCCAGTGAAAGGGTTGTACATGAGCGTGCACATCCCAGCTGGCCACGGTCCGTCCTGTCCCCGCCTTCACGAGGGTCTGTGGCACAAGACCTGGGCTTCACAGAAAGCCCTTGTTATATGACGAAAGTTGAACTCCTCCATCAGGGTCACCGCGTGCACGGGGTCACTCTGCCCTGTCCCTGTCCCCGGCTCCGCACGCGCGGGGCCCTGCTGTGCTGCCTGCACAGGGCACTGGGTGCCAGCAGCCCAGCAGCACCTGTGGCTGTCCTGAGCACAGGCCAGGAACCAACCTGGCTTCAACAAACTGTGCTGAATTCACCTGGTAACAGCGTGGCAGGGAGCCAGGCTGATCTCCTCCCACTGCTTTCAAGGGTTTATTAGCTGCCTGCTGTTCCAGTAAAGGGTGCTGTTACAGTCTCTTGCCTCTGAGCGGTCCTTAACTGTCCCCTGAAAACCCCCCACCCAAGTAACATACCAGCCAAGGCTTCAATGCCTATATTTAAAAGGGTGACCCTAGTTCGGGAAGCATTTTGGGGGAACAATCTGAAACAGTAATTTGAAACAGTTTAAAAATATTTTTAAGCAATCCTCTAAAATACTGTGATGCCAAGCAAGAGCTTTGGGTTAAATGATACCCCCACAAAAATCCCAGCGTGCACAGTGAGCTGCTGGAGCTGTGGTTACGGCAGCCCCGGCAGGTGACACCGCAGCAGTGCAATCAAGCCTCGGGAAACCTGCGCTCTGAGCGGCGGGGCCGCCCCGGGTTCCCCGTGCACCCCTGCTCTGGAGCTGTGCCCCCGCACAGGGCACCAGCCCGAACCACGTTTTCACAGGAAACGGCTTTAGAAGAGCCAAGCGTGTCTGCTTGCTGGGGGAGGTTTCTGGGCTGCTTCTTTTCCCAGTTCAGGATGCTCCAAAAAACAAACACAGAAACTGCTCTGCACAATGTTTCTTGACACAAAGCCATTGCTCTGCTGTGTTGCTTGCGACAGTGCCACCATAAAATACATGTTCCTTGTGCTCTCTATTCTGACATTCCCAGCTTGAGGCTTAAAAGTTGACTTATTCCCCCTTTCTCAGCCCTCTCTCCTATGGAGCCAAGAGTATAAAAACACCAAGCCTCGTTGCTAATGGCCTAAGCAAATTATTTAATCAGTGATATAAAAGGAGTGATGAGACTGTAGAATGGAAAAAATGCTGGATAGGCAGTAAGACTAATGAGGTAATGAGTAAATCCAGGCATTTTCTAACAGATGGGACATGGCAGAGTTGACATGTATATTAAAAGGGACACAAAAACATAGACAAAACAATAGCCCGGGTTGGCCGTAGTTTGATTTATGCAGTGGAAACCTTTTTTCCTCTGAAGGCAAAGGCAAGAAACATAGAAGGCTATGCTTGGTAGTAAAGTCACAGCATCGTGACTGGAGATGCAAATGCCTGTATCCAAACACAGCTGGCTCTGCAGCTCTGGGGTGAGGCTGTCTCATGCAACAACCTTCCCAGGGCTCTGCAAGATAAACCAGCATCACTGTCCCCACAAGGAGAGGGGAGCCAGACACCCTGAGACATCTCGGTGGGACACCTCGGTGGGACACCTTGGTGGGGCGTCGGGAGCAGCAGCCCTGGTTTGCAGGAGCCGGAGTGCAGGGCTTGTGCTGGCCACTCCCTGCAAGGCAGATCCGAAAGGAAACTCAGCTGCTCTGCAAAGTGAAATCCCTCCGTGCAGAGGGTAACCCCAACTCCCGCCTCTGGCTGTAACATCTGCGCGTGGACAAGCTCCCAGTTCACACCATCGGCGATGCCGACAGCCACGGTGGTACCGCACCAGTCCCGAGGCTGGGATGAGACATCTGCTCCGCCCCAGGCTGGGCACTGCTCAGCAGGAGAGCCAAGTGACAGCTCCTGGGGCCCCCAAACATGATGGGAGCACTGCGCAGTCCCAAAAAACACCAGCTGCTCAAGGTGAGGGCAGGAGCACTGGGGAGGAGAGGACTCAGGGACAGGAGCAAGGTTTACTATGGGATGGCTAATGAGGCAAGTCTGTATTTTTGCCTGCCTGCTCCTACTGGAGAACCCCTTGGAAATTCCTGGTGGTGAAATGCAGAAAACCGTAAAGCAAAAACCCTGAGTCATCTGTCTCAAACTGTCATAGCAGCTTCCCCTGTCAATCCACATGACCCACTCAATTCTCATCCATTTTCTCCATTTTGGGGGAGTTGTGAAAAATAACTACAACCATTCCAACTGATTGCTTATAACATATGCTCAATCTGCAGTAATTTGGCCAAATTCTCCTAAGGCTGCACCACTTCTTAGGTTTTATATAATCCAGACAATAGCACCAGACACAATCAGGGGACTTGGTCTGCCCTCAGTGCTGCTGTGCCCTGGGCAGACAGGCCACAGCTCAGTGCTGTGCAGCAGCTCAGACAGGGAAAAAAATAATATAAAAATAGAACGTAGTTGCTAATGCAATTTTCCATTGAGATAGTGCATGAAATCAATCTATCATGCTAAATCTACAAGTTCCAAACTATATACATAAGGTGTATTAAGGGATTTGGAAAGATTAAGACTAGCTCCTATGCGTCCGTGTGTGTATAAGCACCGATTGTTCCATCTGTGAATTACCTGCGCTGCAGAAAAGGCAAAGATAAGGAAAGCAGCCTTGCTGGGAGCAGCATCAGTGCGAATATCTGATCAGAGCTGAGCTCTGCCTCTGCTCCTCGGGGGATGTAAAAGAATCCGGAGGGGTGTTGCCCTGCAGAGCCAGGGGAGCCTGAGAGCAGCCGGCACCGGCCCGTGTGCCCAGCACTGCCGGGGCTGCGCTCCCAGCCCTGCGGAGCGGCTGCTGCCCGGGCCTCGCTCCCTGGCCAGCCAGGTGATGTCCCCGGCCAGCCAAGCTGTTCCTGACAGCTCTGCCCACTGCCGCCTCCTCTAAAAAAAGCACTGATCACCTCCGTGTTAAAAAAATACAGCATCGATTAAATACAGCACTAAAATGCCGTAGTGACTGGAGCCAGTGGGAAGAAGCTCCTGGCTCAGAGCGGGAGGGGATCCCAGCGTGGCCTTCCCAGGCAGAAATTCCTTACAGAGCATTTGGGACAGCCTGAGAGAGAGCTCAGGACTGGATGCTTTTCAAACTCCCTCTTGTTTGTGGTGCAGCTCGCTCCTCCCTGTGCCCCGACAGCCACCAGGGCTTGTGGCTGTTCCCCATAAGTGACCAAGGCTCAGCCCGGCTCCGAGGGACCCGGCAGGGCTCTGCCTCTCGTAGGCGGCGCCCAGGACTCCTGTCTGCTGCTCACAGGACGCGCTGATGAGCTGCCCGTCCACGGGACACAGCCCCGCTCTCGCCTTGGACCTGCTGCCTGCCGGAATTCCCGCAGGAAGGCCGGGGGATAAACCAGCATCGCTGCTGCCGGCTGACCTCGGGCTCACCTGGCCCAGCGCACCCGGACTTCAGTCCCAGGGTTATGTCAGGGGAAGCGCTTACAAGGAAAGATGTTCCACGGGACAGCAGATACTGACTGTCGCTGCCGGTGGCAAACCCTGGCCCCCTGGCACGATGGAACATGTGCTGTTCCAAAGCGCTCACCTGGGCTGGCTCCCGCAAACCTGCGGAAGGCAGGATTCCTTTCCCCAACATCCACGGAGTGCGTAACTGCGGGTTATAAAAAGCATCCTCTGGAAAGATTTTCCTACTGGGTAAAGGCCCATTACGAGGACTTCCTGGCTTAGGCAGCTGTATATAGCAGCAGTAATCCTATTATGCTTATCCTAAACTGTCCTCCACCGAGCAGTGAAATGAACTTTACAGAACACTAGAAGCCTAATTAAGCCTCCAAGCCTGCTGCAAGCGGCTCAGTTCTGCCTCTGTGCAGCCGCAGGGTCACGTTATCATAGAAAACACAAACACCTGTGCCACACGCACCCCAAAGGCTGCTCCTTCTCTTCAGTCAGCTGGTTCAAGTAAATGCGAACAAGTTCTTTGCAGAAGAGCTGTCCTACTAATTCTTCATCACTGACAGCTCAAATCCATGCCCACATACCTATGGCAATAACTCTGCCCTCGCAAATAGCTGTGCTAAGGCTGAAGGCTGCTCACACACTTCTGTATTTTTATTGCACAGCTGTGAGGATAAAGAAACCTGGTACTGCTCAGCAAGGCCCTGAGCCTGGCCTTTCTGGAGAGGGTGTGTAAAGAAGCAATATTACACCTACAGCCAGTGAAAGACAGCTGGGGTACAGCAGCCCTGGTGCCTGAACAGCTGCCTCAGGCTCTGCCACGGGTGTCAAGGCAGATTTGAATGGCCTAGCTGCTTCATTCCAGCTGCATGAGGTTGGATCATAACATCCATGTTTCTCCCAAACACCTTTTCACACCCAACAGTCTCTGAATTCCTCCAGAAAAAGCTGAATATCAAGGAGCTTTCCTGGGCAGAAACCAAAGGGATGACCAAGGGGAGACAAGCTGCAGCTGGAAAGGACTAAATGGGTGATTATCCTAAAATCTTAACATTTCCAACTAATGTCATTGCTTTAAAAACCCCAACACAGCTCTCAATCCCGCACACAGCACACGTCTGCCCTGCTGTGGCACTCCATGTGATGCATGCCCAGGCCTGGACAGGATCAGACCCGACCCGAGGATGTCACAAGCACATTTGCAGCACAGCAAGAGGTGCTGGCATCACTCTGTGCATGGCCAGCACGGCTTAACTGCTAACCACCACTAAACAGGGATTTCTGTGACTTTTTCAGAGCTTCCTTGTGCTTTTTCCTAATGGAGGGCACCTCTGACATTTAGCTCTAGAATTAATATCTTCAAATGCTTGGTTTTTTGGTGTAACAGACTGAGACAGGCTAAATATTTGTGCTCTTGTCTTGCCTGGCTGGTAACCCAGATACTATTAGCGAAGCACAACTGGGTCATGAGAATTAATATTAGCATCTGCGTTAGCTGCTTTATTTACAGCACTGTAGCTGTCAAAAGTTGTGGTAGCTTAAAAGAAACATGGTTTATTCATGCTGACACTAGCAGTGGAATAGCTGGATGAAGGCTGGCTGGCTACTCAGGACCAGCCTGGGCCTGTGGCAAAGAACAAATAAAACTAGAAAACAGTTTCACAAACTAACTTTACTGGGCAACACTGTTAATTCTCTGGGTACCTAAAAGTCATGTTAAACCAGTGTAAAACAGCAGAGCAGACTTTGAGACACAGCCATTCCAGGCAGGAAAGGAGCCTGGGCTGGGCTCCGCTGGTGCCCAGTGGAGCTGCCTTTGCCCTGTGTTCAGGCAAGGGATGGAAAGTGCTCGGCAGCTGCAAGGGCAGTGCAACATTGCAACCAACGTCTCCCTGGTTTCCCTGAACCATCACAACTGGATCACTTCTCCTTTCACCTTGTGGGGCAGGTAGATCACCACCTGGCCAGCAACCTGCACCAGGAATGCAGCTGCTGCCCGCTGCAGAGTCCAGGGATCACTGAACTAACCAAACCAGGAACAACATCCTCCCACATGGGCCACAGAAATTCTTACATTCCTCTCATATTCCTGTCTCAGTTGTTACACGGATAAATTCTTAAGCCATTATATCACAACAGAGGCAACATTTATTTTTTAAAATGAGGAATCTGGCGGTCCCAGAGCCAGAGGTATTGTTCTCTGTTGGATTTGGATACATCAGCTGCTGAGTTTCTTTTTTCCTTCAGGACACACAATTAGCCATCTGGAAGCTTCATCGACACACCAAAACAGCAGCTATAATTGTGCTTATTAAATAAGAGTCTAAATCTGTCCCAGAGAAAGCAAAACTCTCCCTAGGAGCGAGCACACGAACCCATGGCAAGTCTGACCTCCCATAACCAGCAGTAACTGGTGAGAAGAGAAACTGCCTGAAGCACGAACTTCAGAGTAAGAGGGACGAGCCCTGTGCTCTCAGCTTTGCCGGGTGCTGTCTGGCCCATGCACGGACCCACCGAAGCCACCAGCCTGAGTACAAATATTCCCAAACTACAACCAAACCCAGTGACTCTCTCAGAGCGTATTTTACATGGCAAGGTAACGCCAGTCCTTGGAATACTACTGGTCTACTTAGGTTGAGGATGAGCAGAGGAGAGGTCGGAGCACCTTCCCCCAGCACGTGATTTTGTCTTCAGGAGCACTAAAATGACAGCACAGCACGCTCTGCGCTTCGGCAAACACCCAGTCCCAGCCACACCCTGCCTGCTCCACCATCTCATCCCTGCTCATTCCGAAAACCTAGATCCTAAAGATCCCACTGAGCACATCCAGCGGCAGAAATTTGTCCCTGGAGGTTCTGATCACGTGTGGTCGCGGGCAATAGCTATTTGCATACAATCAAGTGTGATTAACCTTGAGCATTAATTACTCCTCAGCTTTCCAGAAACCCCACCCTAGCCCACCTCTCCCCCCTCCCCCCCCAGTCCTGCTCATGGCAAACTGAATTTCCTTGAACAAGAAGGGCTTCCAGAGACCAAGGTGATGCTTCACTGTACCCCCTCCCACAAGCACTTGCAAATCCCACCTAATGATTACACAGAATTCCTCCCAGCAGTAAAAGCTCCAGGAGTACAAAGAAGAAGTATTTGGAATACTTGAAAATATTAGCAAATACTGCTCCTGAATCTGAGGAATGAGTTGGAGCTGTTTTGTTGCTCTCTGCATCGCTGCTGTGGGGCCAAGAGATTGGTCCAAGGGCTGCTCTCCTCATCCAGGGGTTCATGGGAAGGAAATGCAGGGAGAACAGACAATATATGAAGAACTGGTGGAAAAGAAGAGTTGCTCTGGCTGGTTATTTCTGACAGAGAGCTCTGAGCTTCTGCTGGCTTTAGTTTTGCTAACTGTACTTTTTAATTTTGGCAAGGATGCCTGGAGCCCAGGAAATGAATGCACTGTATGTATAATTATAAATCAAAATATAATACAATAAGTAAAATGAACACTGAAAAATACCACTCACTAGCTGGATATGACATCTACCTAATTGTTCCAGGCTGTGAGTCACCACTTGAATTAAGGAGGTGCAGCGAGGCGGTGGAGGGCCAGCTCTGCAAAGGTAGTCGGGCTCTGACTTCCCTGGCACCTACCTCGTGTTGAAGTTAGATCCAAATCCAACTCAGCTGCCCCCCGAGGCCCTGAGCTCAGCCCTGTCCCACCTCAGTGCCCTCACACAAACCTCAGCACCAGGCTGTACCTCCTGTGTTAATAGGCAAAGAGTTAAATGCCTGAGAAATGGGATCACAGACCTGAGATCAGCCTGAAGCAGCAAAAGAAATCCCGGGCTGGGGCAGAGCTAAACATCACCGTAAAAGGCAGACACTGGAACTTCCAGGAGATGGACACCTACACCAGGGCAGTCCTTTCCCATAGGGAAAAAGGGAGGAAGAAAGGTTGTTGCCATCCCCTGAGGGCTGGAGCACGTTTGTGACTAGACGAGCCAGTCCAAACTCTTAATCCCTGCTCTGCCAGGCTGGAGCAAACCTTGCAGTGAGGGAAACGATCTGAGTGCTGCTGAGCTTTAGTGCTGGGGCATGGGAGGCTGTGAGGAGCAGAAAAAACTGGTGTTTTTAAGTGACCACTTAATCATAGAATATCCTGAGTTGGAAGGCACCCACAAGGATCATTGAAGTGCAACTCCTGGCCCTGCACAGGACAGCCCCAAGAAACCCACCATGTGTGATTAAGGATTTAGAGAATGGAAATGTGAGAGTGAGAGGGACAAGGATGCAAATTCAAGAGGTTTCTGCTGGTGACCTTAACGACCTCAACAAAAGATCAAATTTGCATGAAGATAATGAGCAGGAGGATGGGTGTAAGAAGAAAACATCACCCTGTGTGCAGTCACACACTCCCCAAACACATCTGCACATGCAGACCTGCACCCTGAGCTGCAATGCCCAGGCCAAGCCACCAGCCACAGGCAGGACCTTCCCGGAGCCCTCTGTTCCTGCTGCTCCTGTGACAGGTGCTTGTGGAATTCCAAAAACCAGCCGTGCAAAATAATTCAGTGCTGCTTCTCTGCAAGATGTCAGGATCCCATAATAATAAGTCATGATGATTTCACAGCAGCTTTAAGCCAGTTTCCATCCTGCTGTCAAAGCCATATGTCCTTGGCTTTGAACTGCTTTCTCCCCACTGGAATTCAGCCACCTCTGCACTGGGACACACTGGGATTTTAATCCTATAATTGACAGCATCAATCCTGGCCTCAGGGGCTTCCCTGGGAGCGAGGAACATGCTGCAGCATCCTTCAGTTCTGTTTTCAGGCAATGAAATATTTCCAGCAAGCTGTTAATCTTTGAGAAGTGAGCTGGGCTTCGGTCATCATTACTTAAATGGAGTGGATGGCAGAAGGTAGGTACCTGAAACCTCAATAAAAACCCCAGCCAAAAGGTGTGAATATTTATTCCTCTGCTAGAGCAGCAGCTACAGGGTGTGACAATGCTGATGGTTTGCTGTCTTGCAGCTCTGGCTGGCCAAAATGAGGAAAAAAAGCCTTTATTACACATTTTTCTTTACAGGATTCCAGAAAAGCTCTTGGTCTTTTTGAAACATCAGCAACAACCTGAGAAGACTGGGAGTATTTTCTTTGCAGCAGTTTTAGTTCCTAACATGCTCCACATTCAGGATGGCAATGACAATGATTAAAGCCCATGAATCGAGGCTCCCAAGCACCTTGTGTGTGGTTTCAGTGAAGCAGATTTGTTTATGGCATATTAAGGGCACTGGGAGGTTTGAGCATTTTTACCAGCTGTTCCTTGTGATTTTTTGGCAGCTCTCAGGATGTCATTGTCATTCCCAACATATCTCGAGATGGCTCTCAGAAGCCCAGGGAACGGCAGCCGCTTAATCACATGGGCACCCTCCCGGAGGTTCATTGTGCTCTGCACACTCTGCTGTCTTTGTGAAAGGAAAATCCCCCCACACTGCTGTGCCTTGGAGCGTGAGAGCTCTGCGGGTCAAGAAGCTCCTCTCATTGAATGCAAGATTCAAAGATAGAAAGGAAGAACACTTTTAAAATATTATTTTAGTCCTTTCAGAGCTTCTCACAAGCTTCTCTTTTGAATTGCTGAGAGAAACAAAAAGGTATTACCTGCGATGCTGAAAATAGAGCCCCTTGCTCTCAGGCTGAACCTGGACAGGGACTTTCCAGAAGATCTCACAGCCCACCTGGTTCATGTGATTGTCCTGTACAGTTACTCTTTCTGATCTTTTGATCCACATCTGTTTTCCTCTGCAGGAAATTAACTGCTGTGCTTGGTGGTTGCTGCTGGTGAGGGATGATTTTTATGGTTCTCACAAGACCTTCAAGATATACAGGCCGTAATTTGGGTGTTCCCTTTCTTGCACATCGAATTCATTTTTGATTCGCTCCTGCTACGGAGTTTTTTTTGTGGTTTGTTAACATATTTTCTTTCTTCACTGATAATGCTTCAAGTGACTGTGACACATTTACCTGTGAGCTCCAGCAATACAGAGCACACTTCATCCTGGGACAAGGCTCACCCACCTAACGCAAGGAATTAACTCAGGTACTGCTGATGCCCATGTTGATGGAGTACCTGTTCTTGACACTTTCAAACTTGATTACAGGCAAAGGGGCCCTTTGCAGGGCCATCAGGATAAACAGACATTGAAGGGCTTTACTGTGTTCACAGACCAAGCTTATCTCAGCCACAGTTTAGGCTGATGAAACAATCAGTCCCACTACTTCACAGAACAAGCTTTTAAAACCCTGTCATTATTAAAGGTTAAAAAAAGCTGCAGTCTCTCAGCTCTTCCCAATGCAAAACAGAGCACAAATGAGTATAAATCAGTGCCTCAACACAACTGCGTAATTTGCATTCAGACTGCTAAAGAGTTGAACACAAACCTACACTGAGACCGAGAACATCGGTGTGCACAGCGACACTGCTGAGCCAGGAGTGAAGACGTGGGGTAGGAACCAAATGACAAAGGGGCTGGGCATGACAGGGTAGGAATGATGGAATGCCTGGGGGAGAGTCAGTCACAGCGAGGAGGAATAGCACTTGCTGTTAAAGCACACAAACTGGAATTAGGTAGTCTGGGTCCTTCTCCCAATTATTGCATTTTGGATTTGTTCTATGACCTTGGGTAAATAATTTATTCTCTTTGTGCACAGTTTCCTCAGCTGTAAAAGAAGGTTAATAGCTACTGCTCAGAAAAGTTGGCTTTTCCTGGCCTAGGTGAAGGTATGAGTCAGGGCAGACTTTGGCAGGTGTGCTAAGAGACACCACAGAGGTAAAAAGCGCAAATAATTGCTATTTCTTTTACCTACCTTTAGGTAGGTGTTTATCACAGATGCGTCAATGGTGCAGCGCTGACCAGAGGAGTTGCCGGCCATGGGAGCAGGATGAGCTGCCAGGCCAAGAAGAATAATGGAATGTTGTATTTTCTCTAGGGTTTTCCAACCTAACTGTAATGCACAGTAGATGTACTCACTTGGAATCTTGTGAGCTGGCTGAGAGTGATGCAAAAATCTCTCACATACAGCAGTTTGGATGTGACCATGTTTTCAATCCCTTTCTACACGGGTTGTCGCTCCTAGTACACAACACTCCACGCTACAGAGCCTTCCTGTCTGTTTTTGGTACCTAAAATGGATTTTTGGGGTCCATAACCAACCATTTTACTGCACTCCAGAGTAACTGTGAGAATCACGCAGTGGGATGTGAAGTAATCACATTATATTCGGTGACTTGATCAGCACAGCAGCTGATAGCATGATCTGACCAAAGTACTGAATTTCTGTGAATAGCCAGCATTTGCACCAATACACGTAGAGAAATTATCTCCCAATAATTACAAACCCTCTTAAGTTAGGCTGTAATGCTGATGGTCCATGTAACTTTATATTTACTTCTTGTTTTCAGTAATATTGGTAACATACAGAGTCTCCCTCATGGTAAGTGCCCGCAGAACACTAATTATGAATTCACTGTACTACTCACCCTGCTGTTTCTCAGTGGTGTGAAAATGCAGAGCCCAACTCGTTCTCAGTGTATCAGTGCTGGCCTGCATCCCTGCGAAGTCACTTACTTTCATCTCAGTGCACAGCAAAGAGAAAATCCAAGAGCAGCTATGCTGTTGTGGCATCAGCCTCTGGCAGCCTCTGTCTCACCAAAGGGACATGTGGGAACTGGGCACAGGGAGCACAGGGAGCAGAGCTGGGGGGTCTGGCAGGGCAGGGCCCCTCTGTGGTGTCACAGCCAGCGTTGCTCTGCTTCCTGAGGGGTGTAAAACAACCACTCTGTGCCCCACCAGGGCACAGGCCATGCACTGCTAAGGTGAATAATAAACCAGCCTGCACTGCAGATGATTTCTATGGTGATGTAACAGTGAACTGCATCCATAGAATTTTACTGAATTGCTTAGATGTCTATATCTTTTCTAAAAAAGAAGCCATGTGTGCATATAAGGGAGCTCACATTTTAGGAGTTTCCTATTATAGATGTCATTCCCAATGGTTAACTCATCCAAGTGTGACTTGAGTAGCCCACATCATCAATATTAAATGTGACATTTACTATCAAGAGCAAAGTTTTGGGGCTGCTGCCAGCCCCTCTCACTGAGCCGTAAATATTTTGATCACGGAGCAGGCAGAAGAAGGAGCGGCTCAGCCCTCGCTCACGGCCGACACCAGCGGGAGCTGACGGGTGTTCTCACAGAGCCCCGAGTGGCTCGGCACTGGCAGCCTTGGCAGAGCCTCCTCAGCTGGGGGAGCCAAGGCCGGGAGTTGCCCTGTGCCCAGGCTGGTCCCTGCGCTGCTGCCGAGTGTGTGACGGGCACGTGGGGAGCATGGGGACGCTGCCGGGTGTTACCTGGGGGAGCTGCACAACAGCTCCCCCAGCCCTGCAAATGCCTGCACTAACCTGAGCGCTCGGCACAGCCTGGGAGCAGAGCTGCCCTGGGGGACAGCCCCTGGCCCACCACAGGTCCCTCAAATAGGATCAGCAACGTCTCACCTTCCCTCCTGGACACCAGCTGAAGTCTGGCAAGTGATTTGTGCAATGATTGACCCTCTGGTGGTGTTTTACAAACAGTTTGCTCTTCCAAATAGTGACAAATGGTGCAGCTGGACAGAGAGGAGTTATTCACTCCCGTGATAATTCCTGCACAATGATATTAAAGAAGCATTCACCAAAAACTCCCCTGGTTAATGATGTTTAATTTATTATTAAATGCAGCTCATTACTGTTGGAAATAAGGCCATTTAGCAGCCATCAGTTTGCTAATATTGCCGAATGTCTTACAGTGGTCAGACAGTAGGGGGGAAGGCAAGTTTTAAAAATATATTTTCACTTCAGAATTAAAAAAAAAATCTGCCAGTGTTTTGTAATGAAATAATGCCTAATATCATCTGAATCTCCTGCTTTCCTATAAAATCAGAGTAGTCAGTTGTTTGCTTCTGGAACTGACATCTCCTTTACGTGAGATTTTAAAGCTGAATTTCAGTGCAAGAAAATCTCTGTATTCAGCACTTGTTGCCCTCCTGCTTCCCACGTGCTGTTCCAGGGGCACAAGCATTTAAACCACAGCCTCTCTAAGCCGTTCCTTGCTGCCACTGAGCCCACAGGTTTCCCCCAGCAGCTACGGATGCTTCTGCTCTGGCAGGTGCTCCCAGCCAAGCCCCAGCCCCGGCAGGGCAGCTCCCACAGAGGAGCCCCGGGCTGTCCCCCAGGGACCCAGGGCAGCTCCCACAGAGGAGCCCCGGGCTGTCCCCCAGCGCAGCTCCCACTGCGCCCCAACACACTGGGGCTGCTCATGTGCCAGAGGCGCTGGAGGCTGGGCCAGATGGTGCTCTACTTCCAAAGCTCATTAGGGAAAGGTGTTCGGTGACTCATGTCTAATACCACGTAAATGTTTCTCCAAGCCCTCGAGTACAATTCCCAAAGCTTTCCCCAAGCTGGAGACCTCACTTTTGATCTACAGATCCCTCATTGCCCATGGCTAGAGCTGTGCTGGCAGGTCAGCCAGACACCTCCAATACAACACCCCCTAACGTGAAGAGAGCAAAGCTATAAACTCTCTGACTGATCTGTTCTGGGGTCTCTTTTTTCTCAAGGCCCTCGTCCATCCTGACACCACAAAATGCCACAGTTCATTGCACTGAGAAGTGACTGGGGTTGAGGGGGCAGGACACACAAGCCACCCTCCTGGGGTAGCCCTTGGGAGCTCTGTGGGCTGCGTAAATCCAAAGATCTTTCTGACAAACAGATGTGCTAAGGGTACTGCCTCCCTTCTCTCTCCCTCCTCTCTCTTGCTGGGGATGGCTCTCAGCTCTCTCACTCAACTCCTGGATGCTGCAGCTGCCTAGGCAGACAGCACCTGGTATGTTAGAAATGCAGATAAAACCAACAAATCAACCATCAGCCAGAATAGCGAGTGGAGAGCTGAACAGACTTGAATCAAATCAAATTGAATCAAATAAGGAGGTAGCTCTAGTGGTTTGCAATATGCAATTCCCCAAAGCAGCCACCCAGGAGCACCAGAAGCAGTAGGCAGCAACTGGACTGCTGTGGAGAAGACTGGTTTTACCTGGTGGAATGGGACACATCAGACTGCTCAGCTCAGTTTTTCACTCAGCCCCCCTCAGACAATCAGAGTACTGCAAACTGAGGGAGCTGAGGTGCCAATTTCCTCCAAGAAGATATCTCAGCACTAATCCACATCTTTTGAGCTAAAAAAATGTACAGGGTAACGTCAGGTTATAAAACAAGCCCTTGACTTGCCCTGGTTTAATTAAGATAATGAGAAGTGTAGGATGATGAGCTATGGTTCCAGACAGCAGGAAAAAAGGATGAAGAGCAATTACATTTGGAACAGAGAAGAGCCCATGGAGCTAGGAGCTGGGGAACAGGCTGTGACAAAGGGGATGTCTACAGGAGATTTATTGGTACTGAAAATAGAGCAGAGCAGGACTGGGTGACTGCAGAAGTTTGGTGAAGTAGAGTCTTCTGCACCTGGAAAGCGGGTATTGGTGGCAGCCAGTGGTGTCTAAAGGGTGGAGGAGGAAAAAAGAGCTGTCAGCTCTCACCTGGTCCTTCAAAGACACAGTCATGGCCTGGTCTGTGCAGCAGGGCTGCTGCCAGACCTTCCCCAGCCCCAGGGCAGCGCTGCCAGGTGAGGGAACCCTGTGCACACACGGTGTGTTGAGCACTCACAGCAGGCTCTGACAAACAGCCTGAGCATGTGTTTAAGTCTCACAGATTTCAGTGGGACTTGTGTGGACCCAAGCTGAAGCATCTGTTCCGTCACTTTGCTGAATTGAGCTCAGCCACTCCCAGCACCCAGACGTACACAAGAACATTTCTTCCTTTATGCAAAATGCTGGGAAATCCTGAATAAAAGTTGGTCTTACAGTGAGACACTATTACCTCTGCTAGCTCTGGATCAAACCCAGAAGAGGTTCAGTACTTTGTAGTTTAAATATAGTCTGTCCTCCCCTAAGCATACCCCCATGTCTTATTTCTGTCCCAGCTCAGAGCCCACCTTGATAGAATTTGGGTGAAGGGTGTGAGAGAACCCGGGGCTCTTTGCTGATGCTTTCCTAATTGCAATAACTATAATAATGTAGTAACACCACCCCCACCCTGCCAGCACCAGAGCCGGTGTGACTGAATTTACCATTCTGCAACAAAGAGAATGCTTTCTTACCATTTGCCTCTCCCATGCCATCATTTCCACTCATTGCCTGGAGAAAGAGACCCCTAAACCACAGATCAGCCCTGTCTCTGCTTAACTTGGAAAACAACTGGAAACTGTACTCCAGGAAATCAAGATCACATGCTGCACTGGGACAGAGGGGAAACTCCAAACAGGTCTTTATGTGTATGCTGCATAATTCACCAGCACCATAATTAATCCAGATCACGTAGTTTTACAAGAAGTGCTTCTGCAGAGTAATTAAGCTTATGAGTGAGCAAACTGGGTTCAACTTCAGCATTAAAGGAGCAGCCAGAGAAACAACTGGGAACAACGGGCACAAAGAGGAGAGTTTAGACAAGTGACGGTTGATCAATATTGGGGTGACATGAGACTTATTATATACCTCCTTAATAAATACACATTTAATTTCTGATCTACTGTGTCAAACCCACTTGTCTGACACTGTATTGTATTACACTTCTATGCTGTTTTATAGGTTGACTCTCAAGAACCATAATTTATTGACATTACTTTATAAATCTTTAAAAGGGCAAGAGAGACTGACTTAATCAGAACGAATCATTTCCCTTTTGTTTGGACTAGTTTAAAATCAGTTGCTTGCTACTTGATACAATTTAAATGACTAATCATGACTTTATTTTCTCCCCGCCCTATCCCTTTGAATCATAATCAGTGCTTTCAGCTAATGAATTTACCATTCTCAGAGCACTGTTAAAGAAAGACTTGGTCTTCTCCATGAATAGTCTTATTTATGCAAGCTCCCCATCGACTTCAGAGAGTCGAGTGATTAATTCACAAATAATTTATCTGACAAATGTTGCTTCCCCTCTCCCCCTCCCCACCCTTGCAAACTGCTTGTGGGCGAATTAGAAATTTCTCAATTATTCATTATTCAGAATTCTTGCGAGTTTTTCCTCAGTAAATAATTTTTGCCCTAAACATTGAGTAGCTGCAATGCATGTGAGCACACTTTGTACTCTCAGGCAGCTTCTGAAGCCACGTGGCCTCATTTCGTCCCACAGCCAGGATGGTTTCCATACCTAACCAGCACAGCAGCAATGGGGAATGTTACTTTCTGACATACAAAATTACAGCTAATTCTGTATTATCTTCAATTATTTATCTATAGGCCCACTTTGAAGTATTTTAGGCAAGAGTTACATAAGAGGAAAGTATTGTTATTCCTTCACGTGCCCTCCTTTTCCCAGGACGGTGCTCCTCGCTCCGGCGTGGGCAGCTGCAAGTGCTGCTCCAGGGGCTCGGGGAGTGGGTCTGTGGGAACAGCCTCTGGATGGGGAAGGGATTCACTGGATCTCAGAGTGCTGCTTCTCCCTATTCCACCAGGATGCCCCGACCAGGGAAATTCCCTATAGTTCCCTACTCCAACACCCTGACACAACAGATGCTGAGCCACTGAGTGCAGGTTTTAAACAGAGATGGACGGAGCTTGTGGGGTTGTGTGACCCCAGGGACAACCCCAGGGACAGGGCTGTGCCCCCGGGAGCGGTGCCAGCCCAGGGCTGTGGTGCTCAGTGCGTGCTGCAAACAGCACCCAGGGCTGTGCCGGCACCCGGCGGGGTCCCCCAGAGGCCTCCCCGGCACCAGAGTTCCCAGCAAAGGTGTGCACGCTGGGCTCTGGGACATGTGTGCGAGTGCCACCACTCCTGCCCGTGTCACCGGGCCTTACAACACTGGGGGCTGAGCCGGCGGAGCCGAGGCCGTTGTGGGCAGCAGCTGTGAGCCCACTGAGGCAGTGCCAGGGGCTGTGAAGAGAAGCTCCTGACTTGTCAGGGGATCAGATCCTGATCTGACAGTGAATTCTGGGCAGCCACTTACTCCACTCTTTATGGGGAGGGTTTTTCCACTCTTTGGACTTAATATTACATGTAAATAGAATTGATTTATGTCTGGAGAAGAGGCTCCTCAGTCAAGGAAAACAACCAAGGTCTGCAGAGGGAGGTATGCAAGGGAACACGTGATGTCCCTCCTCCAGCAAGGGGTTTCTTCTGTAGAAAACCCTTCACTGGAGAAGTGCTCAAGGCTGACAGAGCTTCATCTAATTTAAATGAAATAACTCCCTCTCTTTCTCTCTTTGACCCCTGATCCTTGCTGGTTGTCATGGAAAATGGACAGATGAAACCCAGAAAGAATTTAAAGGAGAACTTAACTAAATTGAACTTGTAGCCCTGGAGCCTTATTTGTCAGCCTGTTTCTGTGGTGGCCCGGCTGTTAAATAATTGAACAGCAGCACTTATTAAGCACATGTTACAAATCGAGCTAAGGGAGGGCAGGTAAGTAAAGGCAGCCTGTCAAAGAGCACTTTGGTCCCTGGCAGGGTCTGCTCTGCGTGCGGACCAGCACGTCTCAGCCAGTGTGGAAAGGGAAGTTGGCATGTCTGCTTGCATCTCCACACACCCTTCTGCGGTCACTTGTTCCTGCCATGGTAAGGGATGGACACAGGACAGTTACAGGGACTTGAACCATGCCAGCCAGGTGGAGAGGAAGGAGGCCTGGAGGGCTTATTAACGTGTATGGGGCTGGGAGTTTCCTGCTCCATTTTATGGCCCCTCTGACCCTATCTTCATTTAGCAGCATCGGGGGGAAGGCAGAAAGAAAAGCAAAGCAGGTATCTATGATGCATAAATAACCTCGTTGCCATGACAGCAGCAGTATCTGCAAGCACTATCAGTGTTGAGAGCTTTTAGGTAAATGAGACCTGACACCCTGCTCACAAAATGAAACCCTTGGGTTAAGCACGTGAAAAAGAAGTCAAGTCATGTGCCAAAGGGCAAAGGGCTGGATAGAAGTGGTTTGGTTTTTAAAGAGATTTCTGAGCACAATAGATATTCCATCACCATGCCTTTGTAAGGAAAGCGGTGTGCGAGTCGCAGGCTGGGCCGTGGCACAGGCAGGATGTCACAGCAGTGATGCAGCAGATGCAGCACCATCATGTCCCTGACAGCCTGGGCTCACTGCTGTGTGTCCATCCTGCCCCACGGCTGCTGTGACACCGAGCACTCAGCGAGGAGCTGCTATCTCTGGAAGATTTGACACTTCCCAAGTGCCCTTTTTGGCTTTCATAAATGAACAATGAACAGTGACACACTCACCGCAGGGAGAGCCAAACTGTGAGCATGGACATGGTGGGGGCAGGTTTGGTCCCTGCCAACAGAGAGAGGCACAGTGGATCATCCCAGTGCTCTAATTCATCATCTCTCAGTGCAGTCAAAACCAGATGAGGCCTCTCAATTTCTCTCTTTTGTTTGCAGTGAGCTGCTTCTTGCTTTTCAAGACCCCGTGGAAAAGAGAAAGGAAGTGCAAGGAGAAGATGGAGTCACTGACACTTTGTGACAGAGACCGGCCTTTTGCAGAATATTCATCTTTCAGAGATAAGGGAAATGCAAGGCGGGTGCTGTGGCTCAGCTTTGTGTGTGTGCTTTATCAAACTCTGAACCTCCAGAAATCAAGCCAGACCAGGAGAACACAGAAGTAGTGTTCTCTGTCCTGCACAGCCTGGTTGAATCCCGAGCTCTGGGTGCCCTCTTTGCCTTGGTGATCCTGCCTTTTTAAAGTCTAAGGAGTAACAATCTTGGATGAGGCATTTCCAGCCAGTGGAGTTCCTCTGCCAGCTCAGGTGACCAATCAGCACCCAAACACGTCTGGGGTCAGGTTTCCCCTGCCTTCCCTGTCTCCAAACACATGCCTAATAAGCTTAATGTCCCAGGTAATTACTTCAGGAGAGCTGATCTGCTATTCCACACCGGCAGCAACAGGCCTGGTATCAACCAAAACCCGGGAGAAATCTCTCTCATAGATAATATGCAAGGCAGCAAGGACAAAGCAGACCAGCGGCCCCCCCTCACCTTTAAGCACTGTTTCAGGGACTTTTTCCCCAGAACATTTTTTGAAAATTATCTGCACATATTCAGTACAACTGAGGGGGTTGGTTTTATCCCAAAAATGTATTGCTCAGTCTTGGCTTTGTGCTTCTGGGAAGTGATGTCTGTATTAAGGGGATCGCTGTGCCATGCCTCCCCATGCTCCTGCTCTCCACTCCCGTCACTGTTTCCACAGCCATCGTGTCCAGCACGATGATGAACTGGGCCAGCGCCTGCTTGCAAGTTTATTTTTAAAAACTGTTTTGCCCTGCATGATTACTGGTGCCAATGCAAATCTCTGCTGGTCCCAGATGGAGAAGAGAGGCCAACAGGTCATTCCTGCTGCAGATGTACCCCAGCCCCTTCCTGCACTCCCTGCTGGGGCCCAGAAAAGCCTTTGCCAGGAGGTGCTGTACCCATAAGCTGAGCCCTGAAAGTGACCCCTCTTACGTGAACTAGTGACTCCAAATTTTCCATGCAGAGTACTCCAAGAGAAAATTTCCCTCACTTACTGCTTCTGCTCTCCAAGGAACCACTCCAAGAGTGTTCTCTGTATATCCCACTTTGGGAATTACTAGTGTAACTAGTCTATATTTTCCCCAGGGAAAAAACAGAGGCTTTTTTTCTGAAACACTTTTTCTCCTTGCAGGAAAAAGCTTTCCTACTGGCGTTTCAAACATGAGGTGTAAATCTTTCTTTTAGATCATTAACTCTTCGTTGGCTCTTCTTATTTTTCCAACTGTCTCTTAAAGACATGCAGGTGCTGGAGGAGGGGAGATGTGCAAGAGGAAGCCTCTGTAAGGAGCTTGTAGAGAGAACAGAAACAAACCTGTTGGTAAGAGGCCCTGATGGCCTTTTTGGCCCCCTTTTTGAAAGGAAGGGGGATCCAGATGTAATGTCTATCTGTGATTCACAGCTTGTATCTTCTAATTTAATTTTACCAAAAGTCAGCACTTATCACACACTCCACGCACACCTCTCTGTCAGTCAGCACGAGCTGGTAACGTTACAGCAAGTGGTGGGTGCTGCAGGATTGTCTGGGGAGGACAGAGTGAACAGATTCACCCCGGCTGTACAGGGCACGCAGACTCACACAGCTCGTGGGATGTCCTACACATTCCTTCTCCTTTCTGGAGGATGGATACAGACTCATGAACTACTAAGGAAACCATCTACACTCACCTACTTAAGACAGAAATAAGTACACTGACTTAAATGGGAAATATCCAGCATGCTTTTTCCAACATTAATATCTCCTTGTACAGTAACCTTATTACAGCCAGACAAGTGACCAGTGCTGGCCTTGTTTAGGTTTCTCAGCAAGTATAAGAAGATTACTATATACATCTTATTTCTGTGGTGATAAGCAGCTTAGACAATATGACTAAGGGTCACTCCACACAATAGGTCTGTGGAATTACATATAATTTTCTGGCGGGCAATGAAGTGAGCTAAAGGTTTCCAGCATGCAGCCTCAGGGCTTTGCCATTAAGCAAGCAGCTCCATGCTACGACTAGAGCTTGTCAAGAGGCTGATTTTTTTGTTTCCCACAGGAAATAAGGACATTTTGACATTTACTGCATGATAACATTTCTGAAAATATGTTTCAGATAAATAAGAACATTTTGAGAATACTGAAAAAGTTTGTTCCAATCATGACCTTAAGAAACACTATGTTACCTGTGTGATAGAAAATAGAATAAACCTTGGAAAGAAAAGTCATTCGAAAACCAAAGCAAAGTTGGACCATCTCAAATTTCATTAAACACAGTATCCCCCTTGCTGTTGGCTGCCACAGCACGCACCTCTGCTGATATCCCCTCTCCAGGATAGGCAGGTAGCACACCTTGCCCTGTAGGTAACCAGTGCTCAGGCAGGGAACAGCTCCTCAGGGAGCTGCTCCTTTCCTGGTGGGCAGCAGTGCTGACTAAACCCATCCTGCCCCACAGAACCCCAGCTCAGGGGATCCCACGGAGCTGCTGCCCCAGCACCGGGTGCAAACCACGTCTCCTTGGCCTCAGCCTCAGCACAGACCCGAGATCTGCTCCTTTGTGAGCTACACCAGCCCAAACTTGGAACCACAACAGTGCAGAAAAACAGCCAAACCTGCTTTTAGCATGAACTCCATGGGGAGCTGGAGCTGTTCACAGGAGCCAGCCAGGTCCAGGCAGGAAGCACTCTGCTCCTCCCTGGTTTCCAGCGTTATGTAATTCCTTCACTCAGAACAGCTGGAGCCACATTCCATCTGCACTCCTCAGGTGTGTTGCTATCCTGCAGATTTAGTAGCACTTCAGAGCTATGCTGCACCATCCAGTAACATTTTGAGGCTGCAGTACAGTGCATTAGGAAACAGGTCAAAATGCCACTGACTGAATTTGTCAAGGGAAAAAGCAGTGCATCATTAAGGAATTCAACAGATAACGTGGCTCCAGGTCCAGGCAAAGCCAACTGACCCATGGTCTGACTCTGAACACTTGCAAATGTCAAGTTATGGGTTGCAAAAGGAGAATCTGGGGTGTTTTAACTGTATCAGGACATCCTGACTCTTAAAATGCCATTGTTTGCCTCAAATTCTTCCATCCTGTTTCTACTGACCATTGGGCCTCCGTGGGCAGAGAAGCAGGGCAGGTCCACCTCTAGCTCCTGCCGGGCTGGCTCCTGTGGTCCCTGCACAGCCTCCAGCCCTGTGTGACATCAGGGATACCTGGCTTCCTCTGGCATGGCAGAAAACCCTGTATTATGGAGCAGCTCCCCTCTCCCCCTCCACATGGCCCCAGTGAAAGCCCCAGCCCCGTGTCTGGCTCCACGAGTGACCCCCGGGCCTCGCTGCATCCCCTTGTGCTGAGGTGCTGGAGGGATGGAGGGAGGGAGCAGCCTGTGCCTCGGCTGGAGGGCAGAGAGGGCTGGCCAGGGAGGAAGGGGGAGGTGGCGTGGGGTCAGAATGTGCCTGGGCTGGGGCGAGAGAGCCCAGCGCAGGTGTGGGTTTGGATTTACAGACAGCACATTCCCCCTGGGAAGGGGATGGTGTCTTTGAGAGGGAGCAAGAAAGGGGAAAGGAGATCATGTTTTCTCAATGCTCTTATCTGAAGCAAACCCTTAATAAGGATTGGGATGAGCCTGGATAGAAGGGAGGGTTACCTGTGATATGGTGAAAAGCTGGTGGCAGTGGGGGGCGAGTGTGGGGCTCAGCTGTCCCGGGGAGGTGCTGACAGACATCGTCCCCCAGTCCAGAGGAGCACAAGGGCACGCTGCCACGCCAGGCTGCCACTGCCAGCCAGCACTGCCTGGACTGACAGCGCTGGGCACTGCCTCCCAGCCTTGCAGAAAGGGTTGGAATGCTCACTTGGCTAATAATGACAAATATTGCCTTGGGTAAGAGCAGTAAGGGGTCCAAATGAACCCAACCCTAAAGACAAGGACATGGTGTAGTAGCGCTCATCTGGCACCTTCCTTCTCTCCTCACCAGGACCCCCAGTCCTCACCAGTGTTGGTCCTCCAGTGTTTGAGTTCTTGTGGCCCTTAAGGTTTTGGGGCAAAAGATGAAAATTCAGGTTTTTTTGATGAAAAGAAGTTCTCTCTCTCTTCTCTAAAGAAAGTAAAGCCAGAAGTCTACAGGCTTTGTAGTACTTGATGGACTACAAAGAGAGGCCAAGAAATACAAGAGGCCTGGAAAACACATCCCTCAACAAAGTGCTTTCCTTACAAACCCAGCGTGGATGAGCGGGGATATGGGAAATTTGCAGGCTACCCTGCAGAGTAGCAGCCTGCAAACACAACCCTGAGCTCTGGTACCAGAGGTGCCAGGGGGACACTCCGGGATGGGTTTTGTGCCCAGCACCATCTTGAGTTATTCCTGACCTCAGCAAAGGCAGAGCCAGCTCTTTCCCAGTGTCCCAGGAAAAGCCACACCATGTCTGACTCACGGAAGAGAGGTTCAGCAGCAGTGTTAGTGGGGCACAAGTGGGAACTGTCCCTTGTTCATTTGTGACTGCTCTCAAAAAGAATGAAAATGGGGATTAAAGGATTGAAAACTCACTGGGTACTAGCACTACAAAAATACCTGTGGTGTGTGCTGGTGTGTGCTGGTGTGCATTGGGGTGTGCAGGGGTGTGCTGGTGCGTGCAGGGGTGTGCTGGTGCGTATTGGGGTGTGCAGGGGTGTGCTGGGGTGTGCTGGTGCATGTTGGGGTGTGTTGGGGTGTGCAGGTGTGTGTTGGGGTGTGCTGGGATGTGCAGGTGTGTGTTGGGGTGTGCTGGTTCGCCATGGGCTGGTGAGGGGCAGTGGCAGAGCAGGGACTGGTCTCCATGCCCTGTGCTCAGGGTCTGACAGTGATTGCAGCCCGCCCTGTGTTTCCATCCATCCTGAGGAAGCTGCTATACTGGCTGGAGGCCAAATATAGCAGGAAACATCAGTTGTGACAGAAGTTCCTCTCTGAGGGCCTGGAGAACTCAGAAGTGCCATTATTTCCTGCATTTAAAATGACTGGTAATCAAAAGCCTTGTTTGGGAAGCCCCATTTGTGCCTCACACAACTCTAGGCTCTGATGTATACTAAAATCTCACATTAATTATGCATGAAATGTATGTCTTTGGCTTTTAGGGACAGAGGAAACAGTTTTGTCTTGGGAATAACCGAGAATTATTTTGGCCTGGAGTCAAGAACACACAGCCCAGTTTTTGTTCATTTCAGTTGGTTTTGGGCTCCTTTCTAAGTGTAGGCAGCTATTTGAAAAGGGCCTGTTTCCTACAGAAAAAAAAGTTATTGTGTTCTCTGCACATTCTTTCAACGCACAATTTCAAAATCTGACAGGCAGCGCCCTGCTTGTTTCCCTGGCTCCAGGGCTGGCACTGATCTCAGGTGACTCCAGAGGACACATAACTCCGTTCTGGGTTGTATTCCACCCCTCTGCATCTGAAAATCCAACTGGGAATCCTCCAACACTCTTAGGCAGCTACTAAGTAGTTTACAAGCAGTGGGCTAGGAGCCTGAAAAAGGATTGCAAATCACGTAAGTGATCCCATTTAGGATGGGGGATATGGAACTGGGAGGGGGAAGCTCCCCACGGTGTGCACAGCCAGACATGCTGGCTCTGTTTCTGAGGGGTGGCACCCTGGTTTCCTGGCTGGCACCAAGTGGTAAGGGGCACTGAATGCCACACGGGATGGACAGGGCCCTCTCGGACACAGGCTCCACACAGGTGTTGCTTTTCCCCCGACTGTACAGAGCAGTCTCTCAAGAGGCGAATGTGACAAATCCTAACAGTTGTTACAATCCAGGGCCTTCACAGACACATGGCTGGACCGTGTTCCCTCCCCCACTAGTTCCAGGCACCAGCTCGGCCATTCCCGTGGGTTTTGGTGGGACGTGGCACAGAGTGGGGCATTTCTCCCTTAAAACTGGCCCCGAGCGAGAGGCCAGGTGTGGCTGCAGGACTCTCTCCTGCTCCCAGCACAGGCACCCTGCCACTGCACCCTGCTCAGCACCTCGCCCTCAGCTCCAGGAGCATCCCAAGAGCTGCCTATCTCCACATTATGCTTCCAAGGAAGAACAAACAATGCAGAGCTGCCATGACATATTTAACGATGAATCATTCTCTTAAAAATTATCAGCTGTGAAAGGCTTTCACCACTCCGGGAATAATGCAATGATGTATTTCATGTGAATCAGTGCGGAGCGTATCCATGGCAACCTCATCTTTGCAGTTTGCCAACAGTTGGGGTAACCGGCCTGGAAGAGTTGCAGAAAATAAACCCGCATATTATGGGTTTTTAAAGGAAAAATCAGGCTTGTTTTGAATTACAAGTGGCTTGTCTGTATGCTCAGCTTAGGCTGGCTTGTTTAGCACATTGAGGGACCTCTGGTGGGTCCCTCCGGCGGTGACCCACCCCCTCTGTGCAGCCCCTGCCGTGCCCCCTGTGCCACCCAAATGGGCACAGCCCAGTGCCGAGCCGGGCGTGGGGCTGGGCTCAGCCCTCTGCCCCTGCTCCCCCCGAGCGTGACACGGCTACAGGCAGAGCCAGACAGAGCCTGAGCCACCCCGAGAGCACTGAGGAGGGGGGCCAGGTCCAGCCAGCGGCGCAGCATTCCTGCCTGTTGGGAGTTTCAAAGCAGCTGAAATGCTTGTGATGTGCTCAGAAGCCTGTCCTGGAACAGTGCCTTGGCTTGTCTGACACTTGCTGGGTCAGTTTGGGGTCTGTGTCTGCCCTGAAGAAAGAAAAAGCAGAGAAGGGCAAGTTCCTCTAGGGAATGAAATGGCTGGTTTGAGGCAGATCCCTGGGCATGAACAGGCTGCCCCTGGTGTGCCTCCCTGCAAACTCAGATCAGGAATGCTCAGGAATGGGGAGACCAGCAGAGTTGGACCATCCCTCTGGAGTGCTCGTCCCTCCTGAGCCTCAGTCCACTCCTGGTGCTCTGGAGCCCTGGGAGCATGTAAGCTCTGCTGAGCTCTGCTTAGATACCTAACAGGTTTTATGCCTGGAGTGTGGAGCTTGAAAGCCCAGCCTGAGGCAGCATAAAACATGATTTTCCCTTCAGTGTTAGGAGGTGAGTGACTCCAGCCCATCTTTATTTTCTCTGAAACATTATGAAAGACTAAACACTCTAAGAAAATGGCATCCATTCACAGCATGCCAAGGGCACTGGCGTGCTAATAAAAATTCTAATTGCAAGAGGGTAACTATCAATCTCTCTGACTCATGCTACAGAAGATGCTGAAATGGCACTCTTGTTTTCATCTCTCAAGCATTCCGTCACAACAGTCGTCTCTTAATGATAACATCCATAAAGCACATGCAGTTCTTGATAGGTTTTCTAATTTCACTGAACACATCCCTTATATTTCCCTATTAAAAATAAGGAAAAACAAACAGGGAAAGGATGAAAAATATTAGGGAGAACAAAAGAGAGAGAAAACTAGGTAAAGGAGTTAGGAAGAGAAACAGTTTGGCTTCTGCCAACCTAAGATTTTTTGGTGCTCTAAAAAGTTAGAACCAAATATTTATCCAGTTCTCCATGTTCCACCTCTCTAAAACTTCACCATCCTATGTGCCACCAGGTCACCCCGGCTGCCACGCCCAGCCACTGTCCTGGGGACCATCTCCTCTCCCACACAGTGGTCACAGGCCAGTTGTCTGCAAGCACTGCTCAAGAGATCCAGTCCTTCTGCCGCGGGGAGAATTTCCAGGATGGTGGGATATATCCCAAAAAACAGCAAACCCAGCTCAGGGAAGTAAATTTATGGATGAATCCATTATCGTATCAATCCCCTGACTAACTCCCAGACAGCAGAACTGTGTCTTGGCACAGCCCCAGAGCTCCTGAGCCCGTCCATACTGTCAGCAGCGCTACCTTGGCCTCGGCCAGGACCAGACAGTACAGCCTCAGGGAACAAACGTGAGCAAAATCTAATTTTCTGCTGGATCAATCTGAATTGTAAATCAATAGTCGAGTTTCTGATTGTTTCATAGGGTGTGTTGGCACTGACCGGGACACAAGTTCTGTCCAAGTCCTGGTTCTGAGCCTGTCACAGGCGACAGGACCTGCTGGGTTAGGGAGGAGGGGTGGGCACAGGTACTCAGAGTTAGGAAACTCCTCCACGGGCAGTTCCTAACACTCCTGCTGCATCATGAGCACAGACATGATTAATGACCTCACAGCACCACAGCGAGGCTGGCTGCGACTCAAGTACGTGAAATAACAGAAACTGGAATTCTGAGAAGTACTGGGAGGGGCAGATGCATGGATCCCCAGGGCCTCCTGCCTCCCCACGGAAGCTCAGCTGCTGAATGGCTCCTGCTCAGCTTCCAGCAGTGCCCAGACTAGTGGTGTGTGTCTGGAGAAGGGAGAGAATGTAAATACTCAGATCCTCAGACTAACCTGGGTGATGGTTGGTAATATGTAACACCAGGTGACTGCAATATTTCATGTTCCTGCATTATACAAGGAGTCGCAAAAGTCCACCTTTGAGGAAGGGTGAGAGCTATTTAAAAACACATGTGCAGGTGTATTCTGCCTTCAGAACAATGCAAACCCAACCACCCAGGGCACCAGGGAGTTACAGCTGCTCTGTCCACGCTCTCAGTTTGGACGATGGCAGAACCAGGACGTATGACTTAGTCTAACTGTAACTAAATTGCAGTGGTAATGCCAGGGCCAGAGCCCAGATATGCTGTCTGTCAACATCCTGCCTTCAGACAAGACCGTTCTGGTTGAAATTGTCCATGCAAGACATGTCCTCTTCCTGAAGCAAGTGGTGATAGAGCGGAGTGGCCAGGACCCACAGTCCATGCATGGAACTTTGCTTTGTGCTTTCCGCACCTAGAAAACCACGGTGTCTGCCCACGTTAGCCTGTGCCTTACTCCAGACCCCGTGCTGGACTCACGCACACCTGGCTGTGCAAGGACAGTAAAAAGGGACCCAGCTGATGTGTCTGTCCCCCTGCTGCTGCCCACGTTTTATCGATAAAACTTCATCACTCCCTTTGGCAGCTGACTCAAGCAGTCTGACTTACAAAGTGTCTCACCCTTCTCCATTTCATTTCTACTTGGTTTCTGTCCATGCCTGCTCTAGGCAGGCCCATTGCAGCCAGGGCTGGACTGTGCCTGCCAGCTGGGCTGGGCTGGGTTGTGCTAATGACCACCAGAAACACTGAAATCCTTCAAATTACCAGGCTCTGCAAAGCACTGCAGGCCTCTAGCACCCTGCAAACCTGCAGTGCCAGTCATGTCCAAAAGGATACATTTTCCTTACCCACATCTGCCAGGAACCATTTCACAGACTTCTCTGAAGTAAAAATAAACCCTGGTGGATAAGGCAGGCCTGGACACAAACTCATATGGAGCAATAAAAGTTCCCTGTCCTCTTCTGCAGAGGCACTGTCCTTCTGCTGGCAGTACAGATGTGTGTAACAGGAATAAGATCTACAAATTTTTACCATGGCAGAATGAAAAGAGACTTCTTTTAGAGGGCAAGACGGATGTATGCTTTCTGAGCCTCAGTCTGCCATGAGGTTGGCCAGCACAATTGATATCAGCAACAAAATAGGATCTGACTGGTTTTAGGGAGCCAGCAAAGGACATTGTGGAGCAGGACTGGGACCTGCAATGCTATTTTCAGAGCTGTGCTCTCCTCATATTCATACCACTGGTGGATCTGCAGCAGGCAAGCAGGCAAGCCACAGAGGGGAGGTTAAAAATACTTTCTCTGAACACATAGCCCTAAACAGTGGAGACTGAGTTTCAGCCTGTTGAGATAAGCAAATTGAATGTGCCATTCTGATAACACTATTTTCAAAAGGTGAGTTTTCCTCTGGAAGTTGCCACCCTGTTAATATCTTATGTCGAGGTCTTACCTTTCATCGCTTGTATTTTGCATCACCAAGTGGCATCTCTGGTGGAGATAAATTGACCATTGATGACACCATGTCGTCCAGAGGGTAAATGACTTTATCAATTTCTATTAATAAAGACTCTATTACTCTTGATTGCCTGCTTCCTTCTAGGTACCCTGAAATCTGGATTTCCACCTTGGCTAAGAGCAGAGTCCTTATGCTCTCCACTCTCAGCTGCCTGGTCAAGCCCTGAGGACCCCCAGCCTCCCATCAAAGAAGGTGTAATGTAATTTTACAGGAGAGTTCAACAATGTGCTTTTACTGTGTTGCCGTAGGGCTGCAAAAGACAGTCATGGCTTAATTCCAAATGCTCATTTTTTTTATCCCTCTGATTTTGTTTGTTTCCTGGAGTGTGTATGCAACAGCATGTACTTGTGGGGTTTTAAAGATGGGTTTTGCAATCATTCTGTGCAACCAGTTTCTCCTATAGACCAGCTGAGAATGGCTGACCAGAGCCTGAGGATGCTCTGGAGGAAAACAGCCTGGACATCCTCTCCCCGATCCTCACTGTCACCAAAAGTCAAACCCCTCACAATGTCTCTAACCCCTTCTGCTGCTGAAGGTCTGGCAGCTAAAGAACCATCCATTTCCTCAAACAACAACCTATTAAATGAATCATTTTGATAGGTGCCAGGATAACATTGTCCTATTTTGTAGGAATTCATATTCTGAAACGAGTTGAGCTACAAACAAAGTAAGTAGGAAAGCAGAAAGATATGCGAACACAAATTTACATAGCTGGTATGACAACAGGGATGTTTTGTTTAGATAAGACTGAAAGGCCTTGAGGGAAGAATTAAAGAATATGTACACTCAAAAAAATTGCAAATCTGGAATGGTTTCCCCAAGATAGACAAGAATTTATTAATAATTTCCTTCAGAGAGCAGATAAGGTTGGCACACAGGAGAATTAACCTGAGACTCGTCAGTTCTCAATGAGCTGAAGCCAAGCGGTGAACAAACCTCTAGGTTACATCAGAGCTGCAGCTGGGAGGGATGGTTAGTTATTAATTGTTAATTGTATGAACATTTCCTCTGCCTTTCCTAACAAAGTTTGGTGTGTTTGAGAGATAAAGATCTTACAGTCCTTCCGAACCATTTACACTCAGCCTTAAAAGTTCCCCCAGGGTTCAGCTTTGAGTGTATATGCCAGGAACCTGCAGAATCCCCATTTTTGTGGGTGAAGCCCTGGAGGTCTCCTGTCCCTCACAGAGAGGCACAAACTGGGGAAACACTGCAGTCAAGAGTCCCACCCTGGCAGTGTAAGACAAGAACTGGCCCCTGGTTTTGTCATTTACAGTGGTTTTTGTTTCAGAGCTCCTACAGAAAAAAAAGCACCAGGACTGCCTGGAGCAGCTGCTGCTTCCCAACATGATACTTGCATGATGGAGAAAACCCTATTCCCTCCCCAGGAAACTTGTGCTGGGGGCTGTGGGGATGGTGGGTGGTGGAAAACGCCACCAGAGCAAGTCTGTGCTATTCCCAGCTGCAGTAAAACAGACATGGAATCAAATACTGCCTTTCCTTCCCAAACTGCAGTGCTTTCCAGCTGATTCCTTTCTCTAACAGCCAGCATGGTTATAAGGTCACTGTACACTCTCCCTTTAATGCCTGACAGGAACTGCTTGGAGGCAGTGCTGGGGTTGTTTTCCCCTCTTTTCACTGCAGGGATGCAGAGGGATGGAGCAGAGGCTGTCCCCGAGCAGCCCAGCTGGGAGCTGGGAACCTGCACATCCCACGGGGCTCCACAGAGGAGGCAGCGGCTGGGGAAGGTTACTGGAGAAATGTGGAGCATGGGAGGTGGAAATAGCACAGATGGGGTCAACTTGAACCACGAGCCAGCCAGTGGCAGCACTGGAAATACCTCTCCAAGGTAATTCAGTTTTTTTATGCACGGTAAAGGAAAAAACCACAGGTAAATTCTGGTAAGCCCCAAAGTGCTCCTCCCAAAGGCACTTCTGATGGGGGGGAAGATGGACAAACTGCAATGGAGAGTCTGAACATTCCTCACTCTGTTATTCCCTGATTTTATGCACAACAAGGAGCTTTCAACACTACAAACTTAACAGGTATGACTGTTTTTATCTTTAATTTAGCAATGTCAATCATAAAAATCTGGTTTTGGAAACTTATGATAGTTTGGAGACCTGTCATTTTTGTGTTTTCTTTGGAGCAACAGAAAAGAGAGCATGAGATAATGGGCTTTGATAATGTTGAATTGTTTCAGTTTGATGAACTATGATGTTTTGTGCTAAAACTACAAAGTCATAATCCACTATAAAAACTAAACATCGTGTATACCTTATACTCTTATACATTCCCATTTTTAGAGCTTGTATTTTCATCTGCCTCAGAAGCCAAAATGACACAAATTGAAATGATCAAATCAAAGGGAAACATTTTTACCTCAACAAAATGAAACACCTTTGATGTTATTGAAACTAAACAAGAAAATCATAATGATTTGACATTTCCCATCAAAACTTAGTACCGACAGACTTGTGTGGAACGTTTCTAACGTGAGGATTCAGAGGCCCCGTGCCCTCGCAGCCGAAGCCTCCCTGTCCCTCCTGCCCCGGCTCCCCGCCCATGTGCTGGCTCTGTGCCGGCTCATTGGGAACGCACTGAGCCCGTGCAAAGCGGCTCGGCTTTTCCAGCCAGGGCTGCCTCTGGAGGCCCTGCAGGGCTGCCTGTCCTTCCCCCACACGTGCTTTAGCCCCGCAGCCTCCCCCGGGCCCTGCAGAGGAGCCGGGCGGGCGGCAGTGCTGCTGGGGACCAGGATGTCATCATGCACCCCGGCATTCCGAGCAGCCCCTCCTGAGGAGTGAGAGTCCCGCTTCCCATTCCATGGGAGCCAGTTCCTTCCATCCTCTGCCCCATCATCCCCTCCACAAAAGTCTCTTAGATTCTTGCAGGGACAAAGTGGTCAGAAATTAGCTCAATTGCTACAAGCATTATCTTAAGAACTGCAGGCATTAATAAAAAGAAATTGGAGAAATTCATGCAGCAACTTATGTGATTCAACAGAGAATTATACTTCATCTATATCATCTTATACTTGTTTAAGAAAGAAGTTACAAACTTTTGTTTAAGAAAGAACGTTATCCTTTGTAAAATCCTATAGAAATTTTTATGAGAGATTTAAGAAAGGAAACAAGAACTGCATGTTCCATCTGATACATTCAGTATCCGAGAAGTATCTTAATAAAGTTAGAAAACAAGATAATGTAGTCCAAAAATACTAAAAGCCTTTCAGTCCAAGCCTCCCTAGTACAGGCCAGTACAGGTGGAATAAAAAGAGGAATTACTTGTAGAAGTCATTAGTATGTGATTTTATTCCAAAATGCTCAATGTATCTACGTCTGCCCTTCAATATTCTAGGGAGGAGAAATCTTAAACCCTGATTTTTGTATTTTGACTTCAGGGAACTCCTGTTTACAGAGCAGTGTCTGAGTCAGCCAATTATTTAACTATCACAACAGAGACATCAGCTATGACTCAGTTAAGCTGTTTCTCTACCTTTGCAATCCGAGTCTCCCTCTTGCTCTGGGCTTTTCTCTATCTGTCTGCTAAAGAAACAGCCCGGCCAAAAATACTGCACTGCGCCCGTTCCAGCCAATTCCCTCGCAGAGGGGAGAGGAAGATTCACGTACACACGGTTCTTTCCAGAGGCGCCTGTCCGGAGCTGCCCGGGCCGGGCGTGCCCGTGGCCGGCCCTGCGGACAGCGGCGGTGCCGGGCACAGCGGTNGAAAGGGAAAGGGAAAGGGAAAGGGAAAGGGAAAGGGAAAGGGAAAGGGAAAGGGAAAGGGAAAGGAAGGTGGGTCTGAGGCCCAGAGGTGCGGATGTCTCACGCTGGGTGTCTCACGCCGGGTGTCTCGAGGAGCCTCTTCCTGCCTGAAGCACCCTCAATGCTGGGGTGGGGTTTTGCACTCACAGAAGAATAAATTTTGAAAAGTTGCATACTGAAATGAGTTCCTGATGAGAACAGGCAAATAGGTCTGACCTGTGCTCTTGTATCATGGGCTTCATGCGGCAGATGTGGAGAAGAGGTAGGGAGGAGGCTCCCGGTTTCCCTCTTCCAGCAGTGTCAAAGAGGTCTAATGAAACCTTGGACAATTTGGAAGCAGCTGGGATAAGGTTAAATAAGTACCTGTCCCACTGTTCACTAAAAAGTGAGTTTTCAGAGTACCGTGTTGACATGGCAATGACACATCAATTTTACAACCCTGTTTGTCTGACGATGCACATGAGACAATGTGATCTCTGGAGCTCACTGGCTTGTAATAGATGCTAACCTGAAGCCATGGAAACGTATGACAAAACAACGCCTTAAAATAAAATAGAAAACCTTTATGAGAACAAAGTTTGTTTTCATAACACCACCATATGACACCATTAGACAGACTGTGGGAAGGAGGCCTGACCCAAGAGTACCGAGTATTTATGACGCATCTATTCAGCATTCAGACTCAAATGAACAACCTTCCGCTCGGTACCTCCTGTGCACTCATTTTTAGCATGTTTGTTGGGATTGTTTCCTCACTGCCAAATTTTTGCCAGTCAGGCCCAAATCTCACTCACTATTTAGCAAACCATATTCACTTCTCTTTACTGCCACCAAAACCAAATCCTATATATTAGCAGTTTCCTCTCGTCTCTTGTAACAAGAGGCGCATCTCAGCCTGTGAGACCCTCGGGTTTGACTTGGTTTGCAAGTCCTTCAATGGGTTGCAGCTCAGTTTTATCTAAATGTGCTGCTCTGAGGAAAGCAGAGCACTTTGTGCCTGACAGATTCATTGGAGCTTTTACTTCAAACATTTTCAGGATAAACTCACAGCAAAGGGTTGAATTATACAACTGGAAACATACTCACAGAAAGAGACTACAAACATAAAATAACTCTGGAGCTAATCCCTTCCTGAGGGTGTGATCCTGGTCTTTGAGACAGCCCTTTGAAGGATCTGAAGAGGGTCCCATCCTTCCCCATGTCTGTTTTTGTGTCCTCTTTGCTCCAGTTACCCCTGGGGATTGGCACACACTGAACAGCTCAGGAAAACTCATCCCCTTTGTGACCTTACCCTGCACAGGTGTGTGAGACCGACAGCGTTTGGTGTCTCTGGGGCCTCATTGGCTTCTCCCATCAGACCTGCTCTCCTGCCAGGGAAGTTGACTGAATGGTGGTTTTGTCTTGATTTCTCCAAATCATATTCCTAATTTGAAGAGATAGTTTTGGACAAATTTACTAAAAAATGTGGTGATCTATGGGGCACCTTTCTAATAGGAACTGTTAGATGCTGGCTCCAAACTATTCACAGGAGCTGAAAGCAAATTCATTGCACAACTTGGGATAAGGTCTGAAGAGATTCTCTTACCATTTCCATGAGACCAAGAGGGACTGACTGTGCTGCAGTCAACAGAAACAGGGTAGAGCAAATAGATGTAAGAGTGAGGTCAGAGCCAGCCTTTAAATCGTTAAATAGCAAACCGTGCTGGCTTCATTATTTCATTTAATGACACATGGACTATGGAGGTGTGGGAGTAGAAAATTAATATCTGAAAAAGCCAAGACTCAAATGAAAACATTTTATCAGATAAAGATTCTTTTCCTTTCTTTAAAAAGGCTAAAAAAAGAAGAGGGAAATATCCAGAATAATTAGCCCCAATAACACCATTAATCCTGAGCAGAAAAAGACACTTGTTCTTCCTGGATCCCTGGAGTGGGATGAGAACATTTTATCCTATGCAGTGTAGTGATTTTCCTTGTTTACTTGTTGCACATTGTACACTCCTCTTCCAACAAGCAGCAGCCATTGCCAGTCCTTCAGCAGAGCCCAGCCCCAGTGTTCAGCTCATATTCATTACTGTTTCAGAGCCAAAATGCTGAAAATAATCTACCACTCGAACTTACTATTATCTGGACTGCCAAAGCCAGATGCTCTTGCTGCCTAGCATCCCCTTTCAAAGGAAACACACTATTTCTCCCAGCCTTGGGTCTCTTCTCACACACAGTTCTTCTGAAGCCAGTGGAGCTGTAGAGATGTGAGCTTGGGGCATGTGAGAAGGCATTTATTGCTGTTGTGTTGTCTCTGTTGCCATAACTCCCCCAGCCCCTCAACCAAATATGTGCTCCAGTTGTGCTGGGAGCTGTACAACATGTAATCCTTGCAGCACCTGGACTCAAAACAAGCCTGTTTTGTTTCCTCCCTGGTGAGGAACCACCTCAGCTGATGCACCTCAGAAGCAGCTGCAGTGCTGAGACAGAGCCTGGAGCCTCAGGGGTCAGATCACCTGTGAAGGCAGCATCAGCACTGGAGTCACCTTGCTCCCCGCTGACCTTCTGCCACTGCTGTCTATTCATGGCATTCTTCAGATGAAGGATCTGGTGGCTGTGCCAGCCCTCCTGGGGTTTGGACACACAGCCTCAGAGTGTACTGCCAAGGATCCCTTTCCAGCTCCAGATCTATCCTTCACATCAGCAACAGCAGCAGGGGGGGAAACAGCCCTGGCCTGGTGCTTCCCCCAGGGCACGGGTTGGGAGTCTGCTCTGCAGCATCTTCAGTGCTTTTATTATCCACATTAACCACAGTGAAGACAAGCCTAAGCCATGCTGCAGTCCCCATGGAAACAGGTCCAAAGAGCTCTGGTTGACTATTAATGAAGGTATATAAATGCCCTTTCTCTTCCAAAGGTGCTGAGGAAATGTCTCCTGTTAGAAGCCCCAGGAGCAGATGGACATGCAGCAGGACACATACCTGGGACAGAGTAGCTGGGGCTGGCATGGGATTTTACCTGCTTTACCAGTAAGAGAATGGAAAGGAGGAAACCTGTTCAAATCTTTAGCAAGTTTTCACCCTTTTTATCCCACAATATACCACAATGAAATTGTTTAGAGACACGAAGTCACACTTTGTGTCCTTGGTCTCGGTGCTTGAAGGCCAGCGGTGGCATTTTTGGGGATGGTGTTTGGGATGACAAAGTGTTTGCAAGCAGGGGTGAATCATTTCCCTAAGGACACCCTCACACTTGTATTCAGGAGAAGAAAATGTTCTGCCTTTGGCCCTGACAGTCTTTTAGCATCCCCAAAGTGCACCCGTCAGACACGTCAGTCACACGCAGTGTGGTCCCTGCTCAGCTGCACTGGTGCTGATGCTCCCAGTCCAGAACAAACACGAGCCTCAGCGCCAAACTGCCACGAATCAGGAGTTCTGGGGCACGGGTGAGACGTCCGAGCAGCACAGTCAAGAAGGGCCTTTGGAAAGCTCAGACCCCTTTTCCTTTAGAGCAGATGACAGTCACTAAGGAAACATGTGCTCCCTCCTGCACCTCTGCCTGGTTCCTAGACTAAATTTGCACTGGAGAGTGGTGGAAAATTTATGTCCATATCAGAAAATAAGAAAAAAGAATTCATATAAGCAGGATAATATAAATTACTGATCTCTATCATTTCAAAATATTTTTGTAATACAAAAAGGTTAATCTTTAATATTATTTTTAGCACAAATTAGCTGAAGTTTTATTGTAAAAGCTGTTTTGAATCACACATCAGAAAATAATTTCAAAGCTTCTCCTAAACTCCTGTTTTAAATTCGTTTCAAAGAAGGGAGCCCTGCAAACTGTCACTTTCCTGTATCAGCTTCAGCTTCAACAGTCATCTTCTAACAAAAATATTTTGCCAGAAAGTTCCCAAACAGCATTTCTACAGCATCACATTGTTCCCAGATCTTAAAATAGGAGACTTAGGGTTATCAATCCCAAACCCTTTCTCGGTCATAAACGCTTTTTTTCTTAAAGGGAAAGCAGAGTCATGAGCTCTTCCCTCCCATGGTGACGCAGCCCTGAGCCCACAGTCAGCAGTGGAAATCCTTCTCCCCTTCCAGGAGTTTTGGCATTGGGCTTTGTTTCATGGGAATAGAGTAAGGGGACTGGAGGAACATTTCCTTCCAGGATCCACCTGCTGCAGCCCAGCCCAGCCCAGCCCAGCCTGGCCAGATGGTCCCTGCCAGCCCCAGGGCAGCTGGACACGCCACGCCGCAGCCTTGCTGTTCGTGCCCAGGGTCACTGCAGGAGCCCGGCACCGCCGGCCCCTCCAGCACAGTGTGGGCAGCCACTTCCAGAGTCCCCAGACAAATGCTGTCCCCTTGGAAAGCCTCCACCTACACCAGCAGGCTCGGCTTCCCAGCTGGTCCTGATGGTCACTTTGTGCCTGCTCTGCCCGAGGCTCTCCAGGATGGGAACTGGCAGTGGCAGGGCCCAACACCAGTAGAGGCAGAACTGGAAGCCCTTGGCCATTTCCACCCACTTAAAACTGGTATCTTGGCAGAGCTGAGCTTCCTCTCCAGGCATTGTCTGTGCCTGGGAGCCCTGATTCCCTGAGCAGAACACTCCTTGTATGCTCCATGCTGTGAGCCAGGGACCTATGGGACCCCTCTAACCTGCTCTTCTGAAAATGAAAGCAGTAGATTTGCCTTCTCCATTGCCCCCTCTTCTTTCTCCCTCAACACAAAGGGTGCCCTGAGGAGTGAAAAGATAAATTCCTTTTTCCCTCTACCTCTTTCATGACAAGCAACAATCAGCTTTGCTCACGAGATGCCACACACCATATCCACAAGCTGCCACAGAAATAGGCCACTGGAGCAGTACCGTACGTGGCTGCAAGCCCGGGAGTGGCGGACAGGGAAGGTTTAGTGCTCAGCCCCCAGCGTGGGCACAGGACAAGGGGCAGAGGAGCAGGGACCAGCTGGGTAGCACTGAGGCACCGAGCGTTCTTCCCAAGGCTCTGCATGTTCCCTGCTGTGGTAGGGCACTGAATTGCCCGGAAACTCAGTGGGATCTCACTGTTAGCTCAGCCCAGCTCCTTTGCGGCTCTTGGCTCCTCATCATGAGCCAAAATGGTGCAAGATGACAAAGTCACTGATCACGTTCCCCTCCCAGAAGTTTCACAAGCTTTAAACGTCTAAAGCAAACAATACAAATAGAGCAGCAATTATGAACTGGAAGTTTCCTTTTCTGTCTTGCATTAAACAAAAGCCTTTTTTCTTTCCATCTGTGTTGGAAGATTCAGGATCTCCGGGCTGCACTGGAGAGAGCTGCATCCCTCCACCCACAGCCAAGCCGTGGCACTGAGTGACGTGACCACGGTGTCACAGGGCCCGCGAGCAGCACTGGGGAGCTGCACAAAGAACGGGACTGGGACTTGATCCAAAAAAAAATTCTTGCAAGTCTTCCCAGAGACAAGACTGTCTTCACTGAGTCATTACACATTCTTTAAGCAATGACACTGAAAATAAGACCACGACAAATGAAAATCAGCCAATTTTAAGGAGTTGCACGTTCCCTCACTCGAGTTCAGAAGCGGCTGCTCAGGAGACACACACAGATCCTGTATCTATCCTCCAGGCAAACTCAAACAGGAATTGCTTGCCCATTGATAAGTGACTCTGTTTTGCACAGTTTCCAGGTAAAGTCTGAGTTGGAGGCATTTTTACAAAGAAAAGGCCCATCATCTTCTGTGCCACAGATGGAAACCTGAGTGGTTTTGTGAGCACAAAATCAGGGTCAGAACAGGTCTATCTGAGTTTTCTATTTCTAGTCAAAAGCTTTACAAAATAACTCTGTGCCAGCAAGTTCCACAACCTTCTTTGCATGGAAAGGGCAGTGACCTCCTGGCCAGCTAAAAAATGAAAATACCCAGGGTCCTTCTGACCTCTTTCCTTTTTTGCAGAAGAAGAAAGGCTGGGAGAGGAGACAGAACCCACAGTGACTGGGGGGCATTCAGGATACCCTGTTGCCCTCCTTCCAAATGACTCCTGAATTCAGCCAGGCTCCAGCTTTTCACAGCAGCTTCAGCACAAAGCAAAATACAGGAGCTAATCCTCAGAGGCAGCAGCTGAAATAACTGGAGGTCAGACAGCCAGATCCTGCCGGGTATGTTTGAGTCTTTCAGAGGATTATGAAGTTTTTCATAGAAAGAAAAGGTTATGTTTGAGCTGCTGTCTCTGCCCAGAGTTAAGGTGTCCTGGCCCCTCCTCGCCATCCTTTGCTCTGCCCGGGAGGGAGCCACAGTTAAGTCCATATGCCAAGAAACAACAAAACATTTAGATACTTATTTCCTAGTTGGACTAATAGATATGGGCTGTTAGGCATTTGCATAGAAATTAGGGCCATTAGAGCCTCTCAAAACTGGACTTAAAATTTGTTTTATCCTTACTGAACCAGAAAGCCTCAGGCATCATCATGAGGACAAATCACACAGGGGCTGGCTGTTTTCCACATCACTGCTTTATCCCATGGGCATTAACAATTTTGAAAATTCATGGGAAAACACACACGTGAGACTGCTTTGGGCAAAAATCCCTGGCCTTACAGAAAATACAGAGGTGAATGATGATCTCAACATAAAATTAATGACCTGAGAATATTTTCTACTTTTCTTGCTATAATGATGAATTTGTAGAACTAATAAAGACAGTGGATAAATGGTTAATGTTCCCCTGCAGATGGTCACAATTTATTACTATTATTACTATATTATTATCATAATGATTCAGAGACTGGCAGGGAGAACCTGACTAGCAGTGCAAAATGTCTTGGAGGTGAATGTCACTTTTAGCTTCTCCAGAACTGTCGCTTCTTTAGAGTTCTCTGACTGTAACTGCCGTGCAAGAGCCTCTCCAAAAATTTATCCCTATCATTTGCCTGTGTTTCCTCAAGGAAACAAAAATAGGAACTTCTGCAAACAACTTCCTTTCTGAGCAGGCACAGGCCCACAGGCTCTTGCCAGGGCACACTGGCAAAGTGTGGTGGTGCATTTCTATCCTATACAACTGGAGGGAGAAGCCTTTTGGGACCTATCAGGATTTTAAATGGGAAGCAGAACTAAAATGTTTCATAGCAGCAAAGTTTCCTGAACTTGACTTCTAGCTGAGCAGCCTTCCTGAGCACTGCTCAGTTGTCCTTCCCAAAATACAACGTGTACTGAGCACTCTCTGCTGTGTCTGAACAGCTTTACTGCTCTACTTTTCTCTTCAAAAACATGCATATTCTATGGTTGTTTCTCTTTAAATAGTCTGGTCCAGCCTGGCAGGAATGAAAGGCACAGAGGAACAGGCCAGTTCTCTGCTCATCTTTTTGCTGTGCATAATTATGGATGTGGTCCAATCTCCCTTTGAGCAAGTGGGAATCTTTCAGGTTAGGAAAAACCAGGGCCAGGATCTGAGTTTCATACCTGAGAGTGTGATGCACAGAGCAACTTTTTTTTTTTGAGTCAAGCCTTGATCTTGAGTCTCTTAGATCAATGCCCTGGCTGATGGCATCCCCTTCCCTGATTTGCCTTGTTCCTCCACAAGCTGTACTTACTCAACTTCAAGCAAAGTGAAAGACTAATTCAGCCAAAAAAGATGCACTGGGAAGCCTCTGTATATTCCCAACCAGGGCAGACAGGAGTGGTTTCCATTGCTGCTGACAGCCAGGAGAGCACAAGGGAGCTGAGAGCTGCCAACAGCCGAAAGCAGCGGGGCCCAGGAGAGCCACGAGCTGCCAGTGATGGGAGGGACCTGATTTCCTGATCTCAAACCAACGCAGGAAGCACATCCAAGTAAAGGCTCTTTGACACTGCAGCCCTCAATTCCCCTGCTCCATCACCATCCCAGTAAGCCCAAATGGAGTCTGATACCTCTCTCTGCTGGAGATGTGCTGCCTGTGTCCCCACCAGCTGCCCACAGCAGCAGATGGCCTTGCACTGCATGACCTGTCCGGTGACAGTGGATGTGTTGGCTGTATTGGCCTCAGGACACCGTGTGTTACACAAAGCAAGAAATAAAATTCAAAACAAAATAAAACAAAGCTGATTTTTATTACTCCAGAGATTTTAATTTGGTGGGACTGCCTCCTACTACTGACCATAAAATGTTACATTACAATCAAATGAAATTACAAGAGCATATTACAGAGTAAGAGCATGAGATTAAAAGCCAGCTGTAATTTTAGCAGTCTTGTCTGTAACACCAGTGGTCCTCGGACTCTGGATGAGGATGATGCATGTTTTACAGACACACTTTTACTGACTATAATTTATAGCTTGAAGCACTATTGTCTTTGTATGAGAAGAACAATTCTGTTTTCCAGTGAGCAAACAGCTCTCCAGAAGGCACCCAAGTCCTCCAGAGAGAGGCAAAGGCAACAAAATGTTTAAGGCAGAATAAAGAATTTACTGCTGGACCAACAGAGACTATATATAACCTCTTTTGCCCGTGACCTTCCCTGAACAACACAAACGAGAGATTCCAGCCTGACAATGAGACACAGCAATCTGGCAATCTGCTGCTTGAGTGTGCAGTGTCTGAGGGGACAGTAAACTCACTTTTCCTGTAAAAAGCGATGTGTTCTCTGCAAAACACCAGCTCTGAGCTGCCCTGCAGGGCAGCAGCCCTATGGGCAGTCACATCCACTGTCCTTACCCAGCTGAAAACGCCCCTAGCACAGCAGCAGTGCTGCTCCCCTCCTCTTCCTCCCCCTTTCCCCCAGGACATCCTTCAGCCCACAGAGAGCTCGGTCTCCACTAATTCCTACAAGAGTCTCAGGGGACAAGGTGGGGGTGAATCTCTCACACATGTCATGGGGTGGGGTGACAGAACAGCCCAAAGGGGACCGTCACCATGGTTCTAAGTGATAACACTGACCAGCAGCACTGAAAGAAAATGGAATTTTGCAGAACCAAACCCAACCTTTTTTGCTCCCCAGCAAAAATAGATTTGTTGAACATCAGTTATCCAGCACTAATAAGCCATCTGAGCTCTAACTAATAAAGAGGTGAAAAACATTCATTTCAAACATGCCTGTTTCCCAAAAATGTACCCCATTTATGCACATTTAATTACTGCAGTTGCAGAATAAAATAGCCTTTGCCTGTATGTTCCCAGTAATTGCACATGGTCATTAGCATAGTCTATGCATTAAAGAACATCTCAATATTTAGTGGTAAAAATAGTATCAGTTCTGTGGATGGTATAAATGAATGGCTATAAAGTTCTCACAGTTTACTTCCAGTAATGTTTGCTCTGTAATTTTTAACCAATCAACATATTTTCAGTCGACAAATGTGAGCCGGTATGGATCATGTTGCCTTGTGAGGCTGAAAATAGATTTTGCAAATATGTTTCAGGGTGCGGAGGTGGTTCATGCAAGTGAAGCAAAAGACAAGGAGAGAAAAGATGGACATGTTTTGGTTCCTGGGGCTGGATTTGAGTCTGTCTCATCTGTCTGTGCTCATTAATCAGTCCAGAAAGGAAACACTGATCCTATTCACAGAGTGCACGACTTGTACTGGGAGCAGACAGCGCCACTGGGAGTGGCAGTGCTTCAATTTCCTAGAAAAGGATACAGCAGAAACACCACCTCGTGTGTCCTACCATGTCACACCATCACGTAAAAGACTAGGCACTGGTGCTCAGGCTCCAACTTCTAATGGAGCCTGCAGGATTTTCCAAGTTGCACTGACTTAAAAAAAAAAAAAATCTAGAGACTCGAAGGGTGAAATAGAAAAAGATTTGACAGAAGTGCTTTTTCCTTTCCACTCCTATTCTGCACCTACCAAAAAGGCAGAGAAGGGCATTGCTGAGGTTCCACACACACACACAAACCAGGCTTAGACTTTCTGCAGTCTGGGTCAGCACAATCCTTCCCCCCAGTCTGGCTGGGGGCATTGGGTGTGGAGAGCCAGGGGTTGGGATATCTGTGTGCACGAAGAGGGTGAGCATGGAGAGCCCAAATGCAGCCCCCCAGTACACAGCTCAGCTGAACCCCACATGCTCAGAAAATCGGGTGTTTAAGGCACCCATATCTCAAACCTGCTGCTCTTAAAATTTAAGATCCAAGGTAGCCCTAATATTCACCTAACCCACATAGAAACTGGAAGTTTAATTGGGTTTTAGTTGGAAGACAGTTTTATGATGTAAAAACAAATCTCTACTACTGCTTAATATTTCGTCACACTCCAACTTTTTGTCTCTTCTAAAGAAAAAGAGACATTTCATTGACTTGCTCATTCATTTCAGGAAGAACAATATTTGAGAGCTCTGAAAAATGTTCAAGAGCAACTTACATGAAGAGCTGTAACAGCTGGAGTGGAATCATTACTTGTTCAGAACTAAAATTTGCTACAACTGTGTGATTTTATGTCTGGCAAAATATAGTAAAATCATCACATAATAAATTACTTACAACTGACCTATTTTTATTTAGAGCAAGCAGAGAAAAAAATATCTGCAAATGAGCTGGAGGAGGAGGAGGGGCTCAGAGAGTGTCCACAGGAGCTACAGGGAGCTAAGCCCATTGAAAAAGAGACACGAGGAAAAGTCAGTCTGTGTCTCTCACAGGAGAAACAGGATGGGTACCCAAGCATCCAGTTGCGTGTGCATGAAAAGTACCTAACTGAGTCAAATTTGTGTGGCTGTCTTCCCCACAGCTTTGATTTGGTAAAATTTCAGTGGATGGCTTCCAGCTCCTGATCCATGGAGCCTCAAGGGAAAGGCAATTTCATGGGGCTGCAAGACCATGCACAAAGAACTCCTGAAAGGGCCTGGCCCCGTGGCAGGAAACAGGATGAAGAAGGCAGGGAGCTGTTGGTGACACCAGTGCAGCTCAGTGCCTTGTGTCAGTCTCCAGGCTGCCCAGGGAAGAGCTGGAAAGTGCCCGGGGCAGCCACCCTGGGAGCTGCTCCTCTCTGGCCTGGGAGCTGCCTCCTGCACCAAAACTGGGAGTATATAGAGGTCTCAGCTTTGAAGAAAGCACGACCAAGAGAGCAGACAGCTTGCACTGAAGTCCTCAGTCCATTTGTACACAGCTACTGCAGAGCAATGTGTCTATTTTCCTATAGTTTGATAGATTATTTCCTAGTTATAAAGTACCCACCTAATTTGCCACTGAAATTATGCAGAGGGAAGTGAGCTGAAACGGGTTCTGGCGTTGTCTGCTGCCAACATCCATGCACGTTTCTAAGTTTTATGATCTTAACCAACACATCCTGTTCTGTGCCTAAAGGACATTGACACAGTGAATCACGTTCTCAAAGAAAGCAGCAATTTTCTGCCTTTCTCCTGTTACTCAAACTAATGTAGACACTAAATGAACTGTTAAGTACCTTAAAATATCTGTTACATACCAACACCCACCGCTGCCTTTTAGCTTGGCTTTTCTCAAAAATCAAAGCTGTCTTAATTCCATTAAAGCTGAGGCAAAATACCCAGTTCAAAGACTGGTGTTACATCCTTTGTACTTAGTCTGCCAATGCGATAGGAACAGATACGATAGGAGAGGAGCAGAAGAAATATATTCTGATGGGAAATGCCCTTTTCCAGATACTGAAATTCTCCAAGTTAAATTTTATCCAAACACTGTCCATTGAAAAAACCCCTCTGTTTTATGGTTGCAGCTGGTTCCTCCCATGCCCTCAATTCTATTTATGAATGCTTTTTAGAAAACCCTTTTCCCATTAAAGCAGTGTAGTGTTGAATTTTTTTCTGAGTGGCAATGGAAATGCACAGAGGGGGAAGGAGGGAGAGTAGGGAAAGGCATTTCCATTTCACACTGCCCTGTGCTCCCGTGGGGCTGCTGGGGGGTCACGCCGTGGCAGAGCAAGCAGTGAACTTGCACAACAAAAGCAGGGACACGACGCGAGCTGTTGTATCTGACATGAGATGACACAGGGTGTCACAAAAGTGCTGTATCAGACAGGGAAAGGAAATAGCAAGAGACACTTCACAGCTGTCCGGACTGAGGTTTGCAGGCGCAGCCGGTTTGAGCATTGCAGGGGCAGAAACTTTTCCTCAGGTCTGGTACAGAGCACGTATCCTTCTATTAATGGCAAAACCGCACCAGAATTAGACACATTCTTCTCTGGAGCTTCTTTCTGCTCCTGTGTATTTATAGCCTCTTTCAATCCAGATAACGTGGCTGACAAAGCAGGATTGATTTGATTAGCATGTAAATAAAGCCTCATTGCTGCTCCTAGCTTGTCTGTCATGGTTATGTTTTGATGGGATTTCTGTCTGCCTTTTCTATTTACATCTGCTTCTTAGAATCTTAGAACCTTTTAGGGTGGAAAAGACCTCTAAGATCACCAAGTCTAATTATTAACCCAGCACTGTCAAAGCCACCACTAACCCATGTCCCCAGTGTCACATCTACACAGCTTTCAAATCCCTCCAGGGACGGGGACTCCACCACTGCTCTGGGCAGCGTTTGCAGAGTTCCTGAGCCTGTGTTTTAGGAAGGGCTCAGGTCTCTGGGAACAAAGGTCCTACCCTGAACATGTGGCACTTGCTCCTGACCCAGCTGCAGGAGCAGGATCCCATCAAGGCCATCCTGCAACTCTCTCTGCATGAGGGAGGAACCAATACTGGTACACCAATATCTCATTTTTCAAGCGGAACAGTTCTGAACAGCTTATGGGGGAAAGAAAGAATTCAAGCACATTCCACTGAATGCTGGGAACAGAGCAAAAGGAGCCTCAGATGGAGAGGTTCCAGACTGCATGCTTCAAGTAATGGTTAAATACATGCTCCCCAGAATTAAACAAATCCCCTTTCCAAATAAATTCTACCACACCCCTGTCACTTCCAGAGCTGGGGCTGTTTTGAGTCACTACAGTGAGGAAGGATAAATCTGCAGAATTTTCTAACAGTAAGAGCTCCAGGACTGACTCCTGACAGTGAAAGATGGTTCACAATAACCTTTTAACAGGAGACAGAATCCCAGTAAATGGAAGTGGCAGAAATCCACAACACAAAGCAGCAGACAGCAAGCTAAAACTGATCATCAGATAAACTGCTATTACCAACACAGGATTTAAAAATAAACACAGAAATTGTCTTGCAAAACTATCAGAAGAGATGCAAAGCAAAGGATGGGGTCTGTCTATGCAGGCACATATGAGCACACTCACATGCTCCAAGGATGGGCTCCCTGGAATCAGATGTGCAGTCAGCCATTAGAGCAATGGGGCAGATGAGGAAAAACAGAACTTCTGATTCAAACTGAAAGGAAGAAGCCACGTTTTTGAAGTTTACCCAGAACAGCATTGCAGAAAGGCTTTGTTAAAGCAATGCCACATCAGTTTGTTTCCTAGCGCTGGAGCAGCCAAGGGAATAAACACGCTGAACCTTCACACTGCTCGCTCTGGAAACACAGTGGAAAGGGTTCATCTGATGTCAGGAAGAAAGAGAAGCACAAAAAATAAGTTTAACTGGTGTCTCTCTAAAACAAATCCAACAAAGCTGTGCTTTCAGATGGAATATTATTCTTAATTTAAAAACTAGTCCTTTACAATCCCTGAGGAAACCCAGGGGAGGACCCAGCACCTGGGGCACTCCTGGCCCTTCCATGCATTGCCAGGCTCCTCTGGTGGCCTTGGCAAGGCCATTGCTGGGTGCCTGATCCCCCTTCCTGAGATGGGATAGTGGCATTTCTGCAGGTGAACTGGTCCCAGCACACACTGCAGGCAGTCACCACGCCGATGGCAGGGACCAGGGACAGGAGCCAGCCCAGCCCTTCTGTGCCTGCACTTGCTTAATAACCTCCCACATAATGCTGAGGGGGTTATTATTATTAGCCCAGCAAAGAACCCCCCTCAGAAGCACTCACTCATTTTTGTGCCCACTCTGGACTGTGGAAATTAATGGGATGTTAATTTGTGACCAGAGGCAGAGCGTTCCCAGTGGGACTGCTCCCTGTCCAGGTGCAGGATCCAGGAGCTGTGCCTTGGCTTCTGCTGTGTGGTTAGTGCTCCAGCCGTGGCAGGATTCAGCATGGAGGCTCTGCAGCACAAGCCCTTAGAAACTCTGCATGTTGACAAATTTTATTATGAGATAAATCACAATATATCCGATTAATCTCCCTGTTTATGGCAGCAGGGTTGGACTGCAGGCTGACAGCCTGCATGCTTGGATTATATTATCCAAAGGAAGCACCAGCCAAAGACTGCCTAATGTCATTTTCCCTCATTAGAAGGTTATTAGTGATTGCACTTGCAGTGCTGCGCTGTATCCCGATGCTCGGCACTACTTCAGGGGATGGCATTTTCCACTCTCATTTAGACGGAAAGGGAAGTGATAAAGTTCACCATCATCAATGTCTGGGCAGGGAAGTGTTCATCCCTGCCTCGCTCACGTGGCCCTTGAATCAAGGCTTCGTGGCCATCGGGGGGCAGGACATCAGCAACAGGAATGTCATTGGATTGGGGTGAGGGCCCGAACCCACCACACCCCTGTCACAAGGACAGCCCTGAAAGCGCACGCTGGGCACTCCTGCTGTGACCAGGCGTGAGCCCAGCCAGCCCCACACCTCCACTGGTCACACAGGCCTGTGTCCGGCTGTGCCTGGCTGTATCTGGCTGTGTGCGGCTGTGTCCGGCTCTGTCCCACTGTGCCTGGCTGTGCCTGGCTGTGCCCGGCTCTGTCCGGCTCTGTCCCGCTCTGTCCCACTGTGTCCAGCTGTGTCCGGCTCTGTCCCACTGTACCCAGCTCTGTCCCACTGTACCCAGCTCTGTCCTGCTGTGTCCGGCTGTGTCCCGCTGCGCCTGGCTCTGTCCCGCTGTGTCCAGCTGTGTCCGGCTCTGTCCCGCTGTGCCCGGCTCTGTCCCACTGTACCCAGCTCTGTCCTGCTGTGTCCGGCTCTGTCCCGCTGTGCCCGGCTCTGTCCCACTGTACCCAGCTCTGTCCTGCTGTGTCCGGCTCTGTCCCGCTGCGCCTGGCTCTGTCCTGCTGTGTCCAGCTGTGTCCCGCTGTGCCCAGCTCTGTCCCGCTGTGTCCGGCTGTGTCCGGCTCTGTCCCGCTGTGCCCGGCTCTGTCCCACTGTACCCAGCTCTGTCCCGCTGCGCCTGGCTCTGTCCCGCTGTGTCCCACAGTGTCTGGCTCTGTCCCGCTGTGTCCCACCCCGCTCTGCCCGGCGCAGCCCCGGCACAGCAGCGGGAGCGCGGCTGCAGCCGGGCCCGACGGAGCCGTGTGGGCAGGAACCACAATTGCCAGCCACAGGAAATACAGGTTATTACAGGTTTAGATAATAAAATCCTTCTGCCTCAGAGAGAAAAAGCTCCAAATCTTGAAATCTCCCACAGAATGAAGTTCAAGGAAAAGTTGACTCACTGAAACGCTGTGCTTTAACCAGATTGGTATGCATGATACGAATATTAACTATAATAAGGAAATTACAGTTAAATACAATATCCGTATTTAACATAAAATTAAACAAAACAAGACCATCCGTTCATTTGGACTGTTCCAGTGGGGAATTCAGACTAAATTAACACAGCCCACAAAGCATCTTAATTTGAAGATGTGACTGAAATGTTGTGGTTCTGTTGGCAGATTTCTGAACAAAACCAAAGTTTTTAGCTAAGTTACGTGGCTTCACCAGTAAAACCCTTTTTCCTGGGGCACAGTCCTGCCCAAACAAAACCCTGGACAAGGTCTGAGCATCTCCAAAACCCAGGACTGTTCCCAATTGGTGGGACCACAGTCCCTGCTCCCATTTTGCTCTTCCACAGCCTTCTGCTTACTTGAAAACACGGAGCAAAACACCATATTTAAGCAGACGTTACCCAAATTTCTGTTCAGAATAATTTCTGCTCTCTTCTCAAGGGACAGGCACCTCTAATCGCCTTGGTGTTTTGAATCCCTCCTTCTAAAAGCCAGCTCCTCCCTCAGCAGCCATCTGCCAGGGCTGCTGCAATCAGACATCGCGGGACACGAACCGGGACAGCCATCCTTGGGGCAGGCACGCCTCTGCCTCGCTTATAACATATTAGCTATTTTTATCCATTAGAGAGCTAAAAAAAAATTTTTTTTTTTTGTAAGAAGTACTTCAGGGAAAAAGAGACTGCACTGAAACCTTCAGTAATTTCTGAGCAGCTCAACCCCCCACACGCTCAGTACCCCCAGACCCTTCCCCCTGGCTGCCCCTCCCACTCTTAGCAGGGACAGGATGAGAAGGGCCGGGGGGTTCTGGCTGCCTGTCCCCCTCCGGGGCTGTTCCAGCCACCGCACCACCAGTGTGCCCCAGTGCTGCTTGCCATTTTTGGCAGTCAGGCCCAGAAATATGCGGAGACATAAATAATTCCTTTTTCGCATTCGGTCAAGAGGACGGAGCGCCGGCTCCGGCAGCGGCGGGGCTGGGCGGGCAGGGCACCCCGGGCACACCAAACACAGCAGAGCTCTCTGAGCCCTCAACTGCCCACCCTTCCTCGGATGAAGGAGAGGAGAGGAACCCAGAGATCTGACGGCAGCCCTGAGACAGAACGTGTTTATCTCTGTGACAAGCAAGGTGTCTTCGTGCCCCACATCTGCTTCCCCTTGCCTGCACAGCAAAACCAAGCACACGGCAATCTGGTAATAGTGAGGAAAACTGCAGGCTGGGCAGACCTGCTGAGCTACAGGCAGGGATGAGGAAACTGTTAACGACACGAGGCACTCTGCCTCCCCAGCTGGGAGGACTGGGGACCTGGAAGCTTTGGCTCCCCTCCCCACTGCTGGGGTCCCTCAGCCCAGGAGGTCTGTGATCACCATTACAGGAGCCAGCAGTGGGCTCACAGAGGGAAAGTCTCAACCTGAATATCTGAACAGAGTCTCTGAATCTGGCCTGTGACCAAGTCTCATGTGCAGAAATAACCTATCCCCTTGAAACGCCCTGTGACTTCTTCAGTTGCCGAAGAGCCTGGCCAGCAGAGTCCTTAGCACTGAGACAGCTGCTTCACGCCACTATTTACTTCAGCTCTCCAAATGCAAGAAGAAAAAAACCAACCCTGAAATATTTTCCTGGTGCCCTGAAAACAAAACACTCCAGAGTTTTGGCACCACATGCTGATCCTTAGTAGGTGGAGATTTGCATTGACTCCAGCTGAGCTCTGCTCCTTGACATCAGCACAACAACTCGCCTGCGTCTGCAAATACCCTGCTTATGCAATGCCACTAAGTACATTCCCTTGCTGCTCCTCCACCAGCTCATAAATCCAGCCCGCTCCAGCCCCGCGCAGCCTGGGCCTGCGGAGCACCACGGCCTGCAGAGCACCAGGGGAACCGGGATGTGCTGGGGAAACAGCGCTTGTTTCGTCTGGTCCCTCGGCACTGGGGGTGTTGATAGGTGGGAATCCTGAAAGGTTGCTCCAGGCATGAAAATGTGTTCTTTTCGCTATGAGAGGACTTGGGAGGGTTTTCCACGTCCCACCCTGCAGCCCCTGGAGAGCTGCTCCTCTGCCTGCCGAGGCACTAAGCCCCCCTGAACCCATCACCAACGGCCCTTCAAGCTGCAAAAGGAAAAATCTCATTCACTGTGGGTGAAAAAGTATTTGCTGAAGGGCCCAGTTTAATGAATAATGAGGGGATAAAAGGGCTGCAGCAGCCCCAGCAAATGTGTTTCATGCTCAGTGCTTCCTTTTTCCATTGTGCTCTGCTGGCGCTGGGTGCCCGTGGCACTGGCAGAGGGCTCCGGGTGACATCGGGGACAGCTCGGAGGCGCCGCAGGGGAGGGATGCTCACAGCCCCCCTCCACCTCCACACACACTGGGGTTCCCCTCCGTGGGTCCAGCCCAGCCTCTCTCTGAAGGGAGACACGTCCCCAGCCCTTCCAGGCTTCTCCGAAAGCCGGACCTGGCAGATCACCACCAACAAAATAAGGTCCAATAATGGCCCTGCAGGCTTTGCAGGCTCCAAATGAGTGGGGTGTCTGGATTTTCCTTCTTGTGCTTTTAAAGTGTCCCCAGTCGCAGCTTGTGGCTCCAGCAGTGGGAATGAGCTGCCATGGAAACCTCCAAATGCCCTTTTCTGACAGCGGCTGCCTAACACACAGCTGAAGAGCATTCCCTCCCCAAGACACACAACTAGGAAATTACCCCTGCTATCGCTTGTGGGATCTTCTGTGTGCCTGCAATGTTAAGATAAACGGTTTGGAAACCTGTGGAGCAAATTCACTGCAAATGAGGTCAGGCACAAAAGCATCATAAGCCAGAAATGCAAAGGAATCCAGATATTCACCACTGTATTTCAGTCTTGTCCTGGGCTAACGAGTTTCCTTCAATGACATTTGCTGCCACAAAGGCATTCCCTGGTGCTATGAGACTTCCAAGGGAAAAAAAGAAGTATTTCCATTTCTTGCAGGTAGACCATGATTCAGATCATCTCTCACCCACGTCTCTCTTTGATCAGGCCATTGCAGAGCACTGCCAATAAGCCACGAGTCCTCAGCTGAATGAGGCTGATGGGCAAACAGAGGCATGAGAGTGTGCTGAGAAAGTGCTGAGCTGCAGCACAGCAGTGGGAAGCAGGAGCACTCAGAGCCTAAAGCTTCTCTGGTGCTGCTGACAGTGCAGGCCTGAAAGCGTTTGGTGAGCATCCCAAAACACGAGTGCAACAGAAACCCCACATGCTGCCCAGACTCGCCAAAACTTCAGTTGTTATTGATGCAGCTCAAAATCTACTGGCCCAGAGATGTTATTTCAGAAAAATTAGCAGATACTTAAACACCCTGAGGTCCTGTGTAGAACCACCATCAGTGCACATCTCTTGGTACCCAGAAGCCTTTCAGAGTCTGGCCCAGGGTCAGGGATTCGGGTTGGCAGGAGGCTGCTGACAGCAGAGCTGCCCTCCTGGCTCTTCAACTCCTGCTCTGGACACACAGCAGCTCCCTGGAGATGTGGGAAAGGGATTCAGAAAGGCAAACACCCAAACTTTCCCTTGAGTCTTGGAAGAGCCTCCTGACAAGAGTCTCTGCTGTGAGAGCCATGCTCTCATACCAACCACCCCAACCTTTGCACTGCATTTCCCAGCACATTTGTTGTTTTCATAAGTTTTTCGGGGGCCTGCACCAAGAACAGCTGATAAGATCTGTGTGAGTTTACTGAAGCAGCCATCAAGGGAAATTCTGACAGACTGATAAGCAACCAAATGCAATTCTTGCGACAAGAGTTATCAGACAGTTTAAAGATTAATGAACAGCAGCAGCCCCTGTGAACAAGGCCTCCAGAGCTGTTGGACTCTTCCAGAAGACAGCGTGCCACATCCAGGACATGCCCAGAGAGCAAAACCAGGGACAGAGGTGGGCTGGAAGTACTGGCTACAAAAGCACTGTACAAGACATTCATCACACGGCCTGGCTTTGGGTTTCTTCTGCTTAGTGTTCAGGTCATTTGACTTGCCTTGATGAGAGGAGGGAGGATTTCACAAGCCAGCTAGAAATTATTTCAACCAAACAATGCATGAGTGTTGCCAGAGCACATTGCAGGCAAAGCTGAGAGGGCTGGAAGGGAGAGGAGCGGGCCACTATTCATTTGTCTGAGCACAGGATATAATTCTGGATTTCAGCATTTAACTGTGTGGCCTCCGGCACCCTCAGCCTTCTCCATTTCCCTTCAACCCAGCACGCCAAGAGGGCTCCAGTCTGCTCTTCAAACACTTCACTCCTGACCATCAAAAGGAACGGTCCTGCAGCAGCAATGCCTCAGCTTGGGGTACGCCCCTGCCATCCATTCCTTTGTTCACTTGTTGTGCCTGGCTAATCTGTCTTTAATCACTTTAAATTATCCAGGATTCAAAGGAGATGCCATTTATAGGCTCTAATTGCCAAGCTCCTACCAGTTCTTGTTGCTGCAAAGCTCTTGTGCTGTCAGTCAGAGATGGTCCCTTGTTGCAAGATAACAACACGAAATTTCACTACACAGAAAGAGAGACCTTGTACAAGATTGGCATCTAATTACCAGGAAAAATCTAGAAGTTGCTAATATCTTTATCAAAATATAGTATATGTTGGACATAGAGAATAACCAAGGCCTGGGGCCCAGGTTTGTCCCAGTGCTCCCTGCATTTCATTACCACGAGTGTGTAAGTCCTGGAAACCCACTCAGCTGCAAGGATTTGTTCCCCATCCCCAAGACCTGAGGAAAGCAATGAGCAGCATCTTCCTTCCCACCACCTGCAGCCAGCACCCACTCTGTGGGCAGGCAGTAAAGAAATTTGCAACAAATTCCTGGCCTGGAGTTAGAGCTCTTCTGGGCTCATTTCAGCCAGGATCTGACTGCTCTTTGCCTGTTTTCCTTTTCTTTTGTAGGTGCTTTCTCAGCCCCTTCCCTTCCTGCTGCAGCTCCCCTTGGTTAGCAAGCTCTGCCATGGCCAAAGGTCCTGTGACTCTCCAGTCCCCAGGGAGGGCTGCACAACTGCACCCGTGTTCAGCTCCCCGCCCCAGCACAAACTCAGCTCTGCCTGCAAGACTGCTTACAGCCTCTCTGGGAATCTTCCAGATGCTCCTTTAATTATATTTTTTTTGGAGCCTACAGCTCTTTATTAGAATTTGCTCTAATCTTATTTTAATTCCTTCTGCAAAGTCTCTTGCTGACTTAGATCTACTTTAATTCCTTTTGCAAGATCTCCACCTCTTGTTTTATGTCTCCATTTAAAGTCTTTTGGCCTAAGGTCCTGGGCTCTGTGCACGGCTCGGGTTTGCTCCATCAGATTCAGCAGCAATTCCAGCTCACAGCTTGTTCCTTTGAAAGCAGCTCCTGCTTCTGATAGCCAGACTTATCCCTGTTTGATCTGGATCAAAGTTTGGGGCCCCACTAAGATGACCCAATTAATAGGAAAAACTGACAAAACACTAAGGCATTTCTCTGATGAAATCCTACTTATTTATGCAGATTGAACAGCCCTGGTTCCCTGAAAAGAAACAGGAGTGAAGTTTCCTTTCTCACAGCTCCAGGCATGCATCAAACAAGAGTTAGTCTCCCTAACTGCTCCTTTTAAACTTTTCTGGGATAACCCCCCAGGATGCCCCTCCTGATTTATTCCCCTCCCTGTCTCTGTTTCTCCATTCTTCATTCTCCTCTTGCCTAGACTGATGAAAATTCATCAAACAGCTGCCTGGAGGTCTTTTCCTCAAGCTGTACCAGTGAGCAGACAGAAGGAAAGGGACATATTTTAGAGGCGGAAAACCAAGGGGTCAGCTCCTACTGACCCTGCAGCTCCCACCAGTGCAGGCTGGGGTGAGTCACTTCTTCCCTTTGAATTACATTCTCCTGTTTCAAAAATGAGGACATGACAAAGCCTTCAAGAAAATTTTGCCCTGGTTTGGACAGAAACTACGGATTTTGTAAAGAAACAACCTCCTCAATGTGTGCAGCCAGCTGTGCCAGAGCAGGTACTGTCCCTGCCCTGCACACACAGGACCATTCCCAGATCCTCTGAGGCTCCTGGCATCTCTCTCTAAAAGCAGGATCTCCAAATAACATCCCAGGTTGCCTCAACCCCCCTGGAAGCAACAGCAGAGGGAATTCAGCCATCCTGCAACTGCCTGGACTTACAGAGGGGAAAGAGGGAAGGGAGAAGGGAACTTGTTTTTCTGCTTGTCAACTTTTGGAAGTGAAACTAGCAGCATTAAGAATTGCACTGGCAGACAGAAAGAGAAGTTTTCACTGGTGGTAAGACCTTAAAAGACAATTGTTTATTTGAACTAACTCAAGGTCACAGAGATGTCCAGTTTGAGAGAACTCATTTTTTTTCCCTTCAAAATTCTGCATCTGAAGTTGCTCAAAAGATGAAGCAGGACGGTATGTGCGTGTGGCTCCTGCTGATAGTGGGAAGGCAAAGGAGGGCTGGGAAAGATGCTGGAGCCTGAAGAAAAGCAGAAGCTTTCTGTGAAAGAGTACAGATTGGGCAGCACAGAAAGGTCAGCCCTCCCTCCCAGCAAGAGCAAAGCTCAGAGGCAGCCAGAGGATTTCATGATCTCGTTTCTAGTTTTGGAAAAAAATTTCAATCTCTACCCTCTAAGTAGTGAGGATTTAAATGCTGGGTTTTCCTAAATACCACAGTGTATTTCCTACCAGTGGCAGGTGGCTGGGCATGGCCAGGGCGAGATGGGAACACAGGACAGTCCTTGGCAGAGCTTGTGAGCAGCCCTGGACACATGATTCTTGTGAGCCCAGAGCTGGAGAAGGGCACTGTGTCCCTGCAGGGTGCATCCTTCTGCAGCCCCTGCACATGATCCAGGGCTCTCTGAGGAGCCACATCACTGGACTTGGCCAGCTGGGTCATGGGCACGTTACTGACCTTTGAGTGCGGGATAAAAGGAAAAACAACCAGCCCAACCTCGTCCTAGCTCACTAAGACCACGACTGAAACAAACCGGTGGTGGCCATTTGCACCTGGGACATGACTGCCCAGGCAGATTCCTCGTGCAGCTCCACTAACCTTTCACCCCTTGCTGCTCTTCTGGAAGATGCAAACCTTTACCACATCTTCAAATCTGGCATCTCCATGGCCAAAGGGAGGAAATTTGGAGAAGTCATGTGGCAGAAAAGAGGTTTGAGCCATTTTTTTGGAGGAGACTGCCTGAAGTGCTGGAATGAGAAGGTGCCTGGAGAGAGCTTGGAAATTCAGATCTTGATTGTAAGCATAACCAAAGTGAAGTCTCATTTTGTAATTGAAACGACAAAACTGTCAAAGCTCTTTGGATTTATGGCTACTGGAAACCACCTTCCAACTATTTTCTAAATTGGTTCTCTCCAAAATCAAAAGAAAGCTCTAAAGCTCTGTCTCTGCAGAGATTTTGCAAAAGAAGAAAAGCACAGTTCTTGGGATTTAAATTTGATTTGTTTTCTCAGGGATGGGGTGATTTTTTTTTCCAGTACAACAGAAACTGACTGATGTCAGTAGCATGGGAAATGGAAAATGGTTTATAAGAGTTAACTCACTGTTTCCCTAAGCTTTCTTTCATAGACTTATATGCTTGGGACCATGTGCTGAAGAGACCCATTACTTAGTTACTTCTTAGAGTCTTTGCAGATAAAATACCTTTTCAATTTGGCCCTTCCTCGGTGCAGAATGAAAAAGTCTTGAAAACTGTCATAAACCCAGCAGCCTGAGGCAGTGACCAGACGGGAGTCCCAGACCCCTCGGACACCTCTGTCCAGCGCAGCATGTGTTGCCCGCGGTGCCTCTGCGAGCACAGAACTGCCCTGGAGACCTTCTGCCTCTGCCTTTCTGAGTCTGCAGTTCCTATCTCACAACCTCTGTTGATTTTAATTGGGAAAGGGGTGATCAATCCTCCTAGCACCAGGCTGTTACTCCAAGCACCCCAGTCAAAGGCAGAAAAGATCCAATGACAGATTCCCAGCCCCTGGATGGTGATTGGGAGTGATAATTAAAAATTATGGGGCAATGCAATGCCAGAGATATTGCATATGCTTTCAGGATAAAGCTGAATGGCTCCAAACTGGAAATTGTGCTGTTTTCTCTTGCCAGAAAACGTTTGCAATTTTGAACCCACTTTTTATCCTGACTGGTCAAATATCCGCATCCACATAAATCTGCACTTGCAGCCCCAAACAGCCCTGTGACCTGCACTGCAGGAGCAGTCTGTAACTACCAGGTAGTGGGTGAACACAGCCCGTAGGCAGGAGATGGTCAGCAGGTTTTTGATGTCTATAAATACAGGTATTGTATACGCACCTGCTCAGTAAATATATATATATGCAGTCTTTGGGTCCTACATAATGAACCTCCTCAAAACAATCCCCTATCCAGTGCAGTCTGGAGACACAAAAGCCTTCTATGTGCCACATCCTAGCCTGGAAACCACAACTGTTTCGTTTTCCAGCTCTAACAGTCCTGACCTCTCCCAGCCTTTCATACACTCCCGAGACTCATACTTTTCTCAGGATCACAGCAAGCTTGTGTTTTTCATTCTCATGTGATTAATAAATTATGCTTTACAGATATTTAAGCAGCTCATGTTTATTTTTCTGTCAATAGAAAGAGAATGTTTATTTGATCTGGGAGCACTATTTTCCATTGTCTGAATTTAAACTTCAAAACAAAAACTTGAGATATTAGGTGATTTATGAGCCTCTGCTAAAAATAGCCCATTCTCACCAGTGCATCTCCCATTTTGCTCTTAGCAGTATCCCAGCAAAGAGATGGGGAAAGAGGAATGGAAGTCCATGGCTGCTGGCAAACACTCAGACCGTGAGCACAGAGCCGTGGCCCTGCACCCAGCGCTGCTCTGACCAGGCCCTGCAATCGCCGTGGGACCTCCATGCACTGAGCAAGGCTCCCCAGGAAACAGGAACAGTTTTTTGTTCGGGTTATAATCACTCACAGCTTTAGTTCTTGGATTCTTATTCTCTCAGCTGTGGCATCTAATGTGTGAATATCTCTTAATTTAATCTTCACCTCTGGACAACAACTCCTGAACTTCACTTACTACATGGCTCCCTCCCCTCATGAGTCTTTGTGGTACACCAAGGAAACTAAGTTCTATCCTGGGATCTCAGAGCAGAAGGAGGAACAGGCATACAAGGCACTGGACCACAATGCTCATGAATCCCTGCAAAAGTATTTCCAAATAATTTCAGGTTTTTTGAAAAAAAAAACAAACAAATGATCTACAGGGGGAAAACCCCCCCAATCCTGTTGTTTTGCTGAAATACAGTTTTCAGTCGGAAAACAGCGTTGCTGGCTATTTTTCCAGCATCTGTAGCCGTAACAACTGAACTCGCAGGGGTCTGGGAAGGGCTGGGAGGGCTCTGAGCTGCTCTGGGCAGCAGAAGGGGCCCCTTTGCTGTGCGGGGCAGGTCCCACTCCGCGCTGGGCTGGGCAGCACCTGCCGAGGGCCACCTGGCCGGGCACTCCAGGTGCCACAGCCCGGGCTTCCTCCTCCTCCTCCTGGAAGGTGCTGGGAGCCATGTGCGAGGCAACCCCCCGGCGCCGGGGCGGCTGGGGAGTGTGGTTCCCACCTCTATATAAAGTCTGATTTCCTGTGATGCCGGGCGTGTGGGTGTGAGCGAAATGGATGTTTTCTGTCAGGGATGACAGTACTGGGGTGAGCGGCGCTTCCCGCAGCCAGGCAGCACGAGCCGGGATGCAGCAGCTGCCTGCGTGTGGAGAGGAGCGTCCCTCGGGACACGATTTGCTCTCCTCTGCCCTCTCCCTGCTCCGATCCCCTCCTGCCCCCCGAGTGTGTTCCTAGCGCCAGGAAGTGGCCAAAGGCTCGCTCTGCCCTCGGCCGGGCAGGGCTGTGTCCGAGCTCCGGTAAGGAGCAGCATCCGCCGGCACCCGCCCGCAGCCCCGGACCGCTGCTCTGCATAAAGAGCAAAAGACAGCTGGTATTTACAGGGTGAGGAAGGGCTCTAAGGTTGCAGCTTATGGGATAAATCATGAAAAGCAACCAAGCCAGTCTGCCGGCAGAGCCAAAAGCTGGGAGAACAAATGTCAGCCATGCTGCACAACAGGCTCAAATTCAACAGCAGGGTCCCCAAAAAACCAATCCATTTGCTTGGGTGCCCAGCAGGGGCAAACAGGCCACTGTTTCCTGCTGCAGGGATGCTCATCCATGAATAACCTGTCTCAGGAGGGGCAGTTAATGGCTCCCACACTGCTCCCTCCAAAGATGCACCAACACCAGCTCCATTTGCCTGCTCAAGGCCAGCTGTGCTGGTGACGGGGTTTCCATCCCATGGAGATGGGACAGGACTGTTCTTGCCCCACTGCGCTGTGGCATGGCCAGTCAGATCCTATATGGGGAGGGGGCTACGGGTCAGGGCTGCCTGGATCATCCCCCCACCAGTAACTCACTGGGGTGGGCAACCCAAGCTCATGGTCTCTTTCAATCCCTAATTTCCGGAATACGTCAGAAAACTATAATTAAGGAGCCCTCCCCTTCTGGTGGAAGTCTGCTTGTGTCAACAGAGAGATGGGAGTATTTAGCAGACTTCTTTTTCCATCCTGCTAATTTTAGCCCCTTATATAACATTTCTTTCAATACAACCCAGTTTCTGTAGCCCACTGAAGGAACAGCGCTTCTCATTTGTCTTACACCAGCGCCTAAAATACTCCCCAGAGCCTGAGGGCTGGCTCTGTGCTCCCCACCACGCATGGGGCCGGCTCTGCCCACCACACCACAATGTTTAAATAGCCCAATATGTAGAGGGACACAAACACACAGAGCCAAAGGAGGGGCTGTCCTAGTGCAGCAGCAGCGGGGGATGGAATGAAAGCCTGTCCCACAGGACCCCAACTTCAGGTATCCTCTGGCAAACACCAGCAGAGAAAAGGGCTGAGGAGGTGACATCTCCTCAACCTCCACACGCTGATGCCTGAACCTCCGGTGAGCACCGAAGCTCCACATGATGATGCTTCAGCTTTCAGCCCTCACTGCAAATTCCCTCAGCCCCTTCCTGCGCTGTCATCTTTGATGAGAAGCGGTTCTTACCTTCCTAAGTAAACCTCAAAGTTTGTGATGCTCCAGAGCACATCAAAAATACATCAAAATAACTCAAACTCCCTTTGACAGACCACATAAAGTTTGCAATTTGCATTTCAAAGCCACGGTAAGGCATGGAAGGCAAAAGCAAACAAGGCAGCAGCAGACACCCAGACCTGTCAATTATCCCACTGATTTTTTTGCACAAGGCTGGGAGAGCTGCAGAAATAACTGCCTGGGGCCAAGATCATCCCTGCCCTGGCACGGCTGAACTCAGTGGCTCTACACGTGTAGACAAGATTTGACTTTTCTATGTACTGTTCCATGTGAAAAGGCTGCTTATCAGCATCACACTGCGGGGCAGCCTCGGAACACATTTGTGTAGCACAGCCGCCAGGTCAGGGGGATCCAGCCAGTTAACTGGCTAAAAAGGAAGGAGTTTTCACTACTACTAAGGGGAAAAAAAGAAGCTGGAGTTGCCTGAAAGCACGGAGAATGCTGTGGAGATGCCACTGAAATGATATGTGTGAACAAGTGTCAGCAGTGGGAGCAAGGTGTGGTGGTTCCCTGCGAGAACAGGCTCTTCCCACGCTGCGGGTGTGGATCGGCCCCGCGGCCGGCCCGCTCTGCTCCCGGTGCGGGGCAGCCGCTCCCTCCCTCCCCTCAGCTCCCGGCTGAGGCAGAGCTCAGCGTGGCTATCCAGACCCCGCTGCCACGGCTCCGTCCTTCCCTCTGCACCACGTCACACCTCCCAGCCTGGAATCCACCGAGGATTTCTAGCGAAGCTTTGAATAAATAATGAGCACCTGATTTCACTTTACAGTAATTAATCTAGGGGATAACGCACTAATTTGCCAGTGCTGGGAGGATTTATCTTTTCCTCAGAAAGAAGTTTTTGCTATGAAAGAGTCACTGTAAGTCAATAAAACCTAAACCTCTGTATCCATCTTACACTAGTTACTGGTTTTAGCACCAGTATGGAAAGGGAATATTTTTCTCTGCAGCACAGTGGTGTGGTCCCCTCCCCTGTCAGGAACGTAAAAGCTTTCTCTCCGTCCCAGCATCTCCTGTGAAGATATGGCAAGAAGACAAATGGTATTCCCCAGTCTTTGTGGGTGACTGCTGCCTTTCCCTGCCCTTCTCTTTCCTCTTAGAAGCAACATCCAAGCCTTTGGGCCAGGATGCTGTGCAGCACCTAACTAACACAGCAGGCTCCTGGCCCAGGACTAGACCTCCCAAGCACTACCCTAATATAAATAAATATGATTCATAAAGTCTAACTTCGAATTTGGCAACTGATCCTCTGAACAAAGCTGGTGAGTCAAGCTCTGAAGAGGTGGAACCAGCCACAGCGTTCATGATCGTGTTAGCACCAAGGAAATCATTGCAACCGCTCTGACGTGTGAACTCAGCACAGCTGATGTAAGCGTTGGCAGAAAAGTATTTGCATCATAACCTTGAACTGCTGGACTGTCTCACTGAAAATGATACCAGAGAATGTATTTTTTTCCAGCTACCCAAGCATTGGCACTGCGGTGCCAGACCCTGAGCTGGCATCAGTCAGCACCAAGTGTGCACACAGTGGGGCTGGAAGCGCCGGGACACTGCACAACAGGTGAGCAAGGAAGAGGAGAGAGGGACTGCAGGGTAATGGCCCTAACACCTCTCAGGCCAGAATTAGAGGAAATGCTAAAGGGGCCTTTCTTTCATGGCAGCCTACAGTTTTGGATTAAAATCACGGATAGCATGTTACATGTGGCTGTTGATAGCTAGAACAGAACCATGTAAAGATGCCCCTGCAGCACCCCGGGGATGGGCAGCATCAGGGTCAGCACTGCTGGTGATGGGGCAGCTCCGACTTTGAGGAGAGAGGAGCAAAAAATAGGGAGAAGTGAAAACCAGGACAGAAAGCTCAACTCACAGCAAGAAGAAGAAGCAACTCTTGCCTTGCAGCCTGGACAGTGCAAAGGATTTTGTTCAGATGTTTCTCACATCTGATTAGACTGATCCATCTCAACCTTGAACACAATCCAGCTATATTTATATCCCAAAAAGAATATCCCCAAAGCCCCCAAGCCGCTCAACACAAGGCAATAGGACTCCCCATTACCAGGACTTGCAGAACCTCTATGTGCATTTGCACTGCCTGCATGTTATATAGCAATAAAGAAAGGAAAGAAATATACATTAACGGGAACTTTATATATTAATAGGAAAGGAAAATGGAGTTCTAGGAGCACAGACTGGGGAAACAGCACAATCCAGTGATGCCATTTCAAACAGCCTTGCGAGGGTGGTAACGAAAGAAGGTGGGACCAGACAGGGGCCGAGTTGGTGAAGTGAGAAGGTGCGAACATGGAGCGAGCAGCCCTGCCTCGCACGAGCCCCTCTGCTGCAGGGGGAACGCTGGCCTGGGCTGGGCAGGCCGGAATAAAGGAGATGCAGGTGGGGGAGAATGGAGACAAAAGGAGGAAATAAACGTGAGAGTACAGACAGAAGAAGAGCTGTCAGTGCAGCCACAAGGGAGGTACCAGAGCTGTCACCATAAGCTATCACATAATTTAATGCCTTGAACCCCCTGGGTTTTGGGTAACTGGCACTTAAATCTTCCACTTGTGTCGGGCCAATGGAGCTGTTGCTGCACAGAGAGCGTTTCTCTGCTAAGGGCAATTTCCCCTCGCTGCCCCGGGGGGCAGCACGGTCACTCGGGTGTTGGAGGGGACAGAAAACAGTGCTGGGGACAGCAAACAGCGTCAGGCTGAGCAGTCTCACTCCCCACTGCGGAGCTGGAATTCGGGCGTGCTCCAAGAGCCGTCCCAAGTGGATGAGGTTCGCGGTGAGGAGTCGCAGAGGTGACGGGAGCCAGGACGCCCTGACACGCTCCCGGCTGTGCCGGACGCCGTCCCGGACCCGCCGGCGCAGGAGCTGCTGTGCTTTGTTTCTCGGCTGAGGTTCTTATTGTGACAAGTGAATCACCAGGAATGAATCTAACAAAGATAGTGTGGTAAACTTAACAGAAAAATTATATCCCTCTGTATGTGTGTTATATTTTGAGAATAAACTGAAGAATTCCTCAGTTTAATCCATCTCCTGGGTTTGCCGGGAGTAAAAATACAAACCCTACAAACAAGCCTTGTTTTTTCATTTCCATTAAGCCTGTCTTTGAGAAAGTTGAGACTGAGACAGTCCTTGTTAAGGTTAGAAAATCTTAGAAGTACAGACTGTCTGTGGGGTTTTGGTTCTCTGCCTTCTCAGATTGTTGTGTTGGGAAGGATGAAAGGTCCAGACTGATGTCAGCAAGCTGGTAGTGCCCCTATTACGCCCTCATCCGCAGCTCACTTGCCAAGCAGTGACCAGTGCACTTGGTTTGCAGATCCTGAATTTTTCAGTGAGGATATTACAAGGTGGACCCCATCTCTGTTAGTGTTGCTGAAGGATGGAGCACTAAGATCCTCCTCTGTCCAGCTCTGGGGGGATATCTGGGGCTCAGCAAGTCTGCTGACACCTTTCTGATGCTGCACATCCCTGTGTCAACTGAAGGCAGCACTTGTGCCTTACAGGAAAAGCCTGCTGAAATCCAAATTGCACATGAGGAAGTCTGAGATGCTGTGGAAATCTACAGATGCCTGTTCTGAAACCAAAACTCCAGACTGGCAAGGACACTGCTCAACAAAGCTGTCCTATCCATAATTATGCTCATTTCTAACCAAAACTTCCAAAAACTATAGCAACTGAGGTGAACCATTTATCCAAAATGTCTGCTTAAGCTGTTTTCTAACACAAATTCACCTGGGACTCGGCCTCCCCTGGTCGGTGCACACAGGGAACCAAATCCACCCTCCACTGAGGTTTAAACTCAACCCGAGCTGGTAGGAAAGCAAACCCACCTGCCCTCAGTTTGGAGTGAACATTGCCATGTTCTCCCTCTCCCACTCATGAGGAGCTGTGAAACCCAAAGCTTTATGTGCTGGGATCCCACAGGTTCCTAATGGGAAAACAGCACATTGATGGGAAAAGGCTGAAAAAAGGACTGCAGGGGAGCAGAACAGGAAAAGGCCAATTTCATGGGGAATATTTCTGATTTCAGGCCGTGGCCGCAGAGTTTGGGGGGTGTGGATGGGTGTGTGGGGATGTGCCAGATGTCCCTTGCGCTTCCCTGCACTGAGGGAGATAAATGCAACCCCAGACACAGCATTTCAGTACTACAGGAGCTCTATGGGAGCTGACTTCCAGCCTCACTGCACCTTCATCTTCTCAGTTAATATTTATAAAGCTCAATATTTGTGCAGTGTTGTGCAAGGGGAGGAATATTAATCAGAATGTCCGTGGGGCATCCAGGAGAGCAGCTCTTACTGCGGGCCAGGCACCGGCCACCTCCCCGCCACGGGGCACCTCCGTACCACGGAGAAGGAGAGAATCATCACAGGCAGAGTTTTAGCCCTGGGCATTTAATTCAGGTTCAAGTGCAAGTGTGGCTGCAGAGATAAAGGGCAGCCGGGATAAATCCCGGAGCACAGCGGCTGAACTGCCAAAATAGAGTTAAAACACTGCCACGTTCCCAGTACTGAAATACCTGGAAATCCGGCCAAGAAACCAGACTTTAGGGAAAGATCAAAGGATAAGTACATCTCACCAACGTGCTTCCTTTTATTTTTTTTTTAACTGTGATCAAATTTGCAGGAGTAGCAATGGGTTTTAAAGAGGCGAGAACAGGCTGCCCCTCCCGAGGACTCTCCCCTGCTCCGCGGGAGCCGCATTAACTCCGGCTAAAAGAAGTGGCCATGCCATGACTCATACTTTCCACTCCCCATAATCCCTCTCAGTAGGGTACAGACTTAAGAGTTTTCCTCTGACTTCTGACTTCTATTTTGTTTTAATTTATGCACCTGATTTGGAAGAGCCTTTGAAAAATCTGACAGTGGAGAAAAAAGGAGCCTGTTTTATCTGTCTGACGGGCAGGCTGAAAAAACGCCCCAGCGCAGTGAAATTCTGCATTACCAGGAAAATAACGTCTGTGTCTACAGCTTTCTACAGGCTGTTAGTAAAAAACCCTAAACTACTAGAAATCCTTTGTCAGAACAAGGGCAGAGCTTAAGTGAAAGAATAAGCAGTTCCACTGAGTCAGAAGCGTGTGGCTGACACAAGACAGAGCAAATGTCTTTTTAAGAAAATACACCAATGAATTATGTACAAGCCCATGCTCAAGAGCCCAGATCCCATGTCTGGCTTCCAGTGATAGCAGCAGCAGCCATGCTGGGTCCCACATGCTTCCCGAGCCTCCAGAGCCAGGCACGAGGCAGCGGCTACTTCTGTAAAAGGACTTCTTTTTATGGGTTTTGGAAAGGTCAATAAATAAAATCTAGGTTTTGACATGCCAGCTATTTTAGGAAAAGTGACTTTTTTCCATTGTCCCTGGGTCTGAAACAGGGAACACCACTGCTTCAAAGCCGCTCTGCAGCTGCAGCTTTATACACAACACCGGACTATGTCACCACTGCAACTCACAGCCAGCAGGTGACACAGGACCTTCCGCATCCCCAGAGGGCCCCCAGGTCCACCATCCCCGTGGTTCATGCCTCACAGCCTCTCTGCAGCCTGTCCTCAACACAAGCCATGCACCTGATCCCCAGGCAGCCCCATTCCAGCCACAGGCTCCCGTGGCAGCTCCCCAAGGCAGAGAGACGGTCCTGGGCTCCCGCGCTCCGTTCCCAGCTCTGTGCCCTGCACCTTACTGCAGAGGGGAAAATACCAACTGCACCTCCTCTCTGGCTCCTCTGAAAGCGGAGTTCATCTCAAAGGACAGATTTCATTGCTCACATCCTGCACCAAAGAGCTCCCAAGGGCAGCTGTCCTGGTGTGTCCCCCATGGCTGTGTCCTCACCACTAAGGGACATCCTCAGAGCACTGCCCGGTGTTCCCCCTCAAATAAAATCCTGCCCTATAACCTTTTCTGCCTCACCCAGAAGATAAAACTGTAATGAGGAAGATTTCCTTGAGTTACTGTTTATTTAGCATCATTTTACAGCTCTGTTGGTCTAAAGTGTGTATTTTTAGTGTCTCAGATTGCTTCTTCCCATCTAGAGAAATAACAGCGAGTGCACAACGTGCTGGAAAAACAAACAGCTTTACTGCTGGCTTTCTGGAAGCTTTTGGTAAATAGCTGCACCTGGTTCCAAGTGTACTTTGTTCAAAGGTGCTGGTAGTACCTGCCTGATGTCATGCTCTCTGAGGCTGTTAATTAAGAACATGTTGTGTTTTATTGGTGTTTGCATCTTGGGCTCTGTTTTGAACATATGAATGAATGGTGCCCCTAGAGAATATTATTATTTCTCCTGGAATACAAATTGGAGAAATATGTGAATAATAGAGACAGACGCTCTTAAAACAGCTCAGTTTATCCGATCCATTTCTAGAAAGTCATATTACCCAGCTGAGAGTACATCAATGATGCAAAATGGCCAAAGTGGTGAGCTATTTCAGGATATTCCAAACCCAAGTAATAATATCTTGGTACTCCTGTGATGGATTTATTGAGTACTAATCCTTCTGCACACCCATTGTCCTGCAGCCAATGAGCAGCTCTCCTCTGAAAAGCTCGGGAGCCTTTAGCATCCATCATCTTGATGACTGCAAATCTCTCTTTAACGGTGCGAGCCCCAGGAATGGTTTGCACCTATATGAGAGTATGAAATTTTAAGAGTACTCCTTTCCATGGAACTTCCCTGAATGTTAATAATGGGCAGGAGGCAAGAGGGCAGCGGGAAGAGATTTAGAAGTCTGCTGGTCTACATTAAAGATGGATCCCACAGGTAACATCTCCAGGTTACCTGTGACCTTCACTGTTGTTAGTGCTGCTAATATAAACACCTTACTCCACACAGACCTCCTTGTATCATTCAACAAATCTAAAAAGAGCAAATTTGACAGTTTTAGCACTTTTATAGCTTTCCCCTAGCAGTGGGGGAAGCATTTGCTCAGAAATCTCAACTATAACCCTGCTGTTATTGCTATAATTAGACCGGTTTGGTCATTTTGAATGTAGCGTGTGTTGCTCACCTCAAATAGCAAATAACCTGCCATGCTACCCACACTCTGTGCACTTTTCCAAAGGCTTAGAAGTCTTGCTGCCTGTGTGGTGCCATGCAATGACCCTGAACTGCTCTGGGAATCTGGTGAGGAGCCCTCACTGTGGGCTCTGCTCAGGCAGCAGCCACAGGGAAAGGAGAAAACTTGGTGGTTTTCCTGCAGCTCAGAGCTCAGGTTGAAGACTCAGTTCAAACACTGCAGAAAGGCTGGAACTGCCAGGAGGCTCTGTGGGGATGCAGACATGAAGGCACCATCAGAGCAGAGCTTCCTCAGGCCTTTGGCAGCACGTGGAATGCTGTTCACGGCACTCCGGAGCACGCCAGTGCCCGCTCACCTCTCAGCACCTCACCTGAAATCTCACAAACCACCAGAGAGCTCTGTGAGTGGTGGGGGAATACAAACCAGACCAAACCACAGGCCCTAGCATTAATGCTGCTACACCATCGACTGCTGAACCCAAAGAAACTATTTTTATTTCCTTTTTTGTTTTCCCTGAAGGTATCAGGCAATCCCATGGCAACCAGCCTTTCAGAGTGGCTGTCATTTGGTCAATACAGCTTAAGTAATCAATCAGAAAACCAGGTCTTTCACCTAATCTGTTTCTTTACAAAGAAGTAATGTGGCCTGTACAGATGCTGTAAAACTGCCCCACGACTGAGTTATTTTGGGATAATGTGCAGTGGGGTCACGAAGCACAGAACCTTTTGCTGCATAAGACTTTCATCCAGCCCTAGTGAGTGCCTCAGTCACAGACACGAGACAGCCTATGCAGTCCAGTCTCCACGGCTTCAAACACACAATCGAGGATTAAACTGTCCCACACCACACAGAGAAACATCACCCCAGGGCGTCCGTGAGAGGTGCTGGAAGGTGAAGCCAAGCCCTGGCTCCCACCAGCCCCATATCCACCCAGGAAGCCTCAGCGAGTGCCCACTGAGCCACTTGCTGTTGAGAAAATAACACAATTGCACACCGAGCACTGAGCCTAATGAAGCCACATCGATTTTGTTGTTAAGGCCTATGTTTCTAGGATTGCTGGCCTACCAGCACTGTGTTTTCCAAACAGAGACAGAAAAGGGCAGAGAAATCTCATTAATGACAGGACAAACAACCCAGCAATGCAACAGGGCTTGCTTCAAACTCAGATCCTGACAGAGACAGGTTTCAATGTGCTGGCATCTTGTGCTCCTCACTTGTCAGACAGTTTTGAATGGCCCGAGGTCACTGGTCATTAATTAGAGACAAATTTTACATTGTGACCCTATCAACAGAGGGTGAGGGCTCACAATGCCCAAACTCTCCCATACATGAGCACTGTGAGAAAAGGGAGGGATTTACTCCAAGGGTGATCATGAGAATGTATTTCATATGTGAGTGACTGCCCAAGTGGAAAATCTGTGCCCAAATCCAGTGCTGGGATCATAGCCCCTGGAATAAAATGGGTCCATTTCTCTCCCCTCTCTGCATTTTCCTTTAATTCCTTCATTCCTTCATGTTTGTGAAGTGCAGAGTGCAAATGAATGCCCAAGAGATGACCTGAGAGTAAAGTCTGAAAAACGGCAAGTCTGGGCAGCTTGGAGGGGTGGTAACTCCTGCGGTCACCTCTGGGTGTGAACACCTGGAAGAGGAGGAAACCAAAGGACACCAATGCTGCTCCAAGAAAAGCCATCAAGAGAAGAAAATAAAAAGGTGGCTTCACCCAGCATTTCAGGACAGGAGGTGAATACTGAGGCAGCATGATCCATCCTCATCTGGTCTCCGACCACTTTGGGGCAGGGCCAGATGGGACCTCACTGCCACCACTGTTGCTAGGAGGGTTTACTGGTGATACATCTCTCTGACACCTTTGTGTCTCTGTGTCATCGCAGAGCTCCGGGCAGTCTCAGCTCGAGCACACCTTTAGTCAGCTTTGGGGGGACATAGAGATGCTTTGGTGTAGGTATTTGCAGCTAAACACGACCACTGCCTCCCATAAACACGGCACAGACCGGGCAGGGAGCTGGAGATCACTGTTCAATGTCAGCAGATGTGGTTTCTCCAGCAACCTCTTCATCTCAATGTAGACAGAAACTATGGCAAACATTGACTGTCTTTATGATAATCACTGCACAAAGACACAGCGCCAGCTACCCGGAGGCTTTACACGTGCTGGGGAAGTGCTGCTCTCCCAAATTTGGCTATTCACTCTCCCTCCCTTCCACACAATCTGCAGGGCAATAGCTTTCCAGCACGGCCTCCCCAGGAAAGTCTCTCTCAGTAGACAGCAGACTCTCATGCTTACAGTCTAACACACAAGCATGCAGAAGGACACTGTCCAGAAGGAAAACAGAGCCCAGGATGCATATTAATTACTGGTGGCACAAAGCCCAGGCAAGGTTGCTGCTCCATAGTCAGGCTATAAATCTGTCCAAATAGGATTCTCACCACGTCTGCCTTGTTTACATTACAAAATTTTATGGCCATGTGATTCTTCACCTGGAGAGGAAGAGTATCCTTGCACAGCCAGTGAAGAGCTGGGATTTATTACCTGGTGAGGAAGGCCTGGCTGTGCCCCGGGCTGGGCAGTGCCTGCGGCTGCAGCGCTCCCGGGGCTCCCCTGGGACCCCGCCCAGCACCCAAGCTCCGGGAGAAGTTTTATCCCTTTGCTTTCCCCAGTAAAAAAGCTTCAGAATGACAGAAAGCTTCAAGCTCCCCTACCCGGCTACTGAGCTAACCAAGCTCCTGCAAGGCCATCCCCCCCTCTGTCCTGGGAGAAGCCTGGCCCAGAGACCTGCTGTCACATGGGTTTCTGCTCTCAGAGGGGCCTGGCTATGCAGCGTGGGAGGATATTTCCCAATGGGGTCAAAAAGAAGTTCTCCCCACTCTCTTGCAATGAGACTGGCTCTGCAATGCCAGTAGGAGAGAGAATCAAGTGCTGCTTTCACCAGAGGGGAAAGGATTTGAGCTGAATGTGGCAGACTGATTGCTGAATTAGAGAAAAAAACAGGTTTCCTTTCCTGCATTGGCCATTTCTCACAGCTCCTGGGCCCAGCACTGTCACAGTCACAGGCACAAAAAGCAGATGACAAGAAAGTGTCCAAACAGACAAAAACATAAAATCTGAATTGTTAAACATCTGTTCCACAGAAACAAATCTCTGTAGGTTTCTTGGATGTTGCAGAAGTCACATTAACCTGAAGCACTTAAGAATTTTAACTAGAGGAAGAAAATGTCCCTATTTTTATAGAAACTTCATCAGCACACGCTCCTGGCCTCCTCAGTGAAATGGATGTGTTAATTGCACCATAACGTGCTCCCTCTCTTTGCTACATGCTTAATGTTAAGAAGATGCTTGAGACTTGTTGACTTCCAGGGGATCACTCAAATAGTGAGTTATGTGTGTGCTGAAGTCTCCCACTCTTAGCAAGGGTTTCACTTTGCCTCCAGGCAGGCCCAGCTGGAGGGATCAGCTGGATCAGAGCCCTGTGTGTGCCCAGAGGCAGAGAGGGAGGATCAGCTCTGTCTGACACTTGCTCTGAAGAGGTAACTTTGAAAAAGGCTGGGGGAAGGCATCTTCCATCCCTTGTTATTACATGAACATATAGCTCCAAAAATCTTCATTCTGTACTGTGTCCCAAAGGAAAACATTTGAAATAATCCATATTCATTGGAGATTTTAATCCCTCACAAACCAGAATTCAGCAGGCAGCTAATGAAGAAGACAATTATGCAGCACTTCACACAAAGAGCAAACCAGAACAGGTGCAAAGGCTGGAGCATTGCCACACTTGCTCTGTTCCTTGGCACAGGGATCGGTGCTTTACTTAAAATGTATTCACACATCCCAACAGTTTAAGGACTCAGTCTGAAAGGAAAAGAGGTGACATTTAAGATTAACCATTAGCTGTTGACCACCTAAGATACTAAATCAGAAAGGAGACAGCTGGCCAAACTCAGCTTTATTTGTATTCGTTCTGAAGAACACAAGCAGAAATGGTGCTGCACCAGCAGGGCAGTGAAAACACAGACTGTGTTTGGTTTGCCCCTTGAATTAGAGCTCCGATGTACAAGAACAGGGCAAAGGATGGTGCCCAAAGGACTCATGTCCAACCAGACAAGCATGGGAAAAGCAAAGAGAGATTTTCAGTCTCTCAAAAGCAAAGAGAGATTTCTGCAGATGTTGGTCAGAGGCGCAAGAGAATAAAAATCCCCTTTTGGAGTTTGTGCAGGAAACTCAGAGCAAAGCCATGACCCAGATGTGCCAACAGAGCCGTGGCACTGCCCAGCAGGCTGTCCCCCCCTCACTTTGGGGAGGGCGTGGAGGGAAGACGAACCATGGAGCTGAATTCCAAGCTCACAGAGCTACTGGACTCACCAGAAACACCCTGGGAAAGACAGCAGCAAGGAGGTCAATGGTGAAGGACTTTAACTGAAAGAAACAGCCTTTTAAAGAGGGGGCTCCAATTCACTCTTAATGTAAAAGATCATTTTTGTGAGCAGGAAGAAGGAGCCTTCTGCCAGTGTTATGGCTTATTCCCCTGTAAAATGCTAAGGAAAAGAACCATTCCAACAGGTAGGTGATAATGTAGGGAACAAGTGATGATAAGATAGCAAAGATATGAACTTCTTAAGGACCTGGTGGAAAAAGAAAAAAGAATTAATTTAGAAAGAGACATAGTTTCTCTCAGGATGATGAAATACGAGTAGAAAGTTTCTGTTTTGCTGACCATTTCAACACACAACTGCGCCTCATGCAACTCACACAATCGTCCTGTTTTTACACACACAGATTAAGTAATTGCTTGTATAAACTTCAAGACACCTTGGCGTGTTCCAGCTACCTGATTTGCATGTGAAATCCCAGCAGTTGCGGGTACAGCCCCCTCCAACGAGGCCAGGGCAGTACCAGCAGTGCACTCCGGGGCTGCCCCACGGCTACTCCGGGATTCGCTCGCAGCAGCAAAACCTGGGACGCAGCTGGCGTGGCTGCGGGAAGCAGGGACAGCCAAAGCAGAAAGTTCCTATATTTGCCCCACTCCCTGTTCTGGAGATCACTGCCGCCATGGTCCCTCAGCCCCTCGCTGTTCCCCACAGCTTCGAGCCCTGCTGGACACCGGGATCCCAGCGCAGGGGCTGAGCAGGCAGAGGCACGTCCTCCTCCTGCCGGGGAAGCGGGCCAGCCTGCTAACGGGACCAGCAATTAGGGACACTAATCCCATACCTTTCTACAGCAGTTTTTGCTTTCTCTGTAAAACATATTTATTACTCGTTTTGGGGTAGCATACACGAGCTGTGAGTCAAGACCCTGTTGTACTTAGTGCTATATAAACACAGAACAAAAAGACAGAACTTCCTACAAAGAGTTTATGGATTAAATTAATTACATCTATAACTCCTGGAAGTGGCATTGCCATGCCCAAGTTATCTGGACCATGAAGCAAATTTTCCAGAAGACAGTGCAAACTAAGAAGTATTTCAGAGCCACTTTACAGAAGCTCTTAAGAGCATCTTTAAAAATAACTATTAAGTCAAGTGGGTTTCGTTCATGGCCATTCATTCGTAGCCAGAAACTTCAGCAAATGTGTTCTTTAGCTTAATAAACATGCAAAAATAATGGAGTTGCACCTGCCCCAGTGACCAGCAGAGAGGAAAGAGAGGCCAAAGACCCCTCTGGTGAGACCCGGTGCATTTGCCTAGCATGATGAAAATCTAGTATTTCAGCAGGCATGTGCTGGAGCTTTGGCCAGGGCTGCAGGTGTTAAATGAGACCATTCCCTGGGATTGCAGGAAGTCTAAAGTTACACCTATAGAATAACATTGTGTGTAAACACAGACAGAGAGAGAAACACGTCAATTAGCAAAATGCACTCTGATACCTGATGTGCTCTAGAATACAGCATATCTTATGTTTGGTGGAAATATCTCTCAATCAGGACAGCCCAGAAGGGTCCTGTCCTGCTGAGCAACATGGAGGAGCTTGGAGTCAGGAAAGGTCAGAACATATACAAGGAGTGTTGGGTCTGTCAGCACCTAGGGTGGCATGAAGAATGCATGAGGTTCTTGCTCCTGAAAAACTCCCTTTGATGACATCTGCTTCAGCCGAGGCAGGGCTAGTAGTGCCCTGACCAGTAGGAATTAGTCATAATTCCTAGACTACACTTCATCTGCTTCAAATTTACTTTTAAGGGTCAAAATAACAGTAAGTAGGATCCAATATACCTGGAGTTACCAAACCCACCACTTTATCAAAATAAACCAAAAGTAAATGCCAGTCATGTCATTTGACATCTTCTTCACGAAGAGGAATTAGAGGTTGATGTATCTGAGAGCTCTTGTGGTACCACAGAGTCTTCAGCACTCCTGGGAAACTGGGCCCAGCCATCTCCTGGGAGTCTCTCCCAGCACTGACATCCGCTCTCCGAGAGCACCACAAAACCTGGCAGGTCCTTCCCAGTGCAATCCCAGCCTGCTGCTGTGTGAGCCCGCCTGCCTCGTAGTAACAGGCAACACCTCCCAAAGACACGGCTTCTCTCAGCTCAGCACTGCAAAACCTGCTGAGATCAATCAGACTCTTACCTGGGGACGATTAGAGGTGAAAAATAACTGTGTGGTGACTGCCCTGAGTTTAACTCAGCACCCTGGCAATAGGTGTGAGCTACAGCTGCAAACTGAGGGGGCATTTGCTGACAGAACATTGGTGTTTATTTACTTTTCATCTCTGTTCTACCCTAACAAAAACTTTTCCTAAGGGATGCCAGCCAAGGTGATGAGATGTAGGTGCTCAAACAGTTCAGCCCAAGGACTGAGAGGAAAGAACTAAGGTGAGCTTTGCAACCCACCTCTGCAGGACTCCTAAGGCTTTGTGAGCAGAAGAGAGGGAGCAACATTTTGTGGGGTCACCACAAAAACAGTGAAGGTCCTCTGGGTGGTCAGCTGAGGGTTAAAGAGACCCTTTGTGGGACACTGCATGCACTTGCTGGGCTGCCCCTTGAGGACCCCTCCTGCCCAGGGTAACCAACAGAGGCTCTCCTGGAGCAAGGATCAGTAAATCCCATTGCTGAGGCTGCCACCAGCTCTGCTGCTCTCTCCCAGGACACAGGGTCTGCTGCCAATCACAACTTTCTTCTTGCCAGCAGAGAAAATCCTGCACTGGTCAAGAAAGTCTCCTATCTGCTGTGTCCAGCCTGTGTCCAGCACCCCCGAGTCCCAGAGGGAAGGGCGCCGATGCACTGGCAGGGAAACTGCTGGATTCACACAAAGTCCAGCCACGGAATGATGGCAGCTGCTCCAGCCTGCTCTGCCTTTCTAGACCAGCTCTGCTCTTGCCTGTATCTGGGAGATTTTCTTATTTACTGTTTCTTCTGCACTGTCATGTTTCAGTGCAGATTGATAGCAATAGTTACTGCACCAGGCAGGCGTGAGGATTACTTAATTAATGTTTGTGAAGCGCTTTTAGATCCTCACATGAAAGCAGCTAAGAAACGCAACGTATAATTATTATGTATTATTAATAAACTTCTGGCACATTGACAGGAGGGAAGACAACGCTTCTTTTTTTTTATCTTTTTATTTTCTAAAAAGATTAAACTTTTATGCTATGAAGGACAGACTTACCAAAAATTCATGAGTAAGTAACAAGGAGTGAAAGCTCCTTATTCCACCAGGAAGGCAGACAGCAAGCACTGCCTGAGGAAGTGAGTTCCACTCCTTGTCTATCCAGACACTTGAGGAATCCATTGTTTTTGAGAGTGGCCAGATATGGAGAAGAACAGGGATGTTACAGACATTGCTAATAGTGGAAGTGATCAAACGCACCAATTACAAGGAGTAGAGAGTTTGTTTAGTGTGTGGTCACTATGGTTGACAAAAGCATGCGCTGCAGAAGCCATGAAGTGTGCAGAGCAAGAGATGGACATTTTCAAACAAACAGAAAAATCACAGCTGTGTGAACCAAGTTTTTTAGAGCTGAGAACGTGCCAGACACAAACCCGATTCCCAGAAATATGAAGAAACCCAGTCTCAGATGGATTCCTAGGCAGTTCCCCAGAAGCGGTCAGCTCGCATGTACTGCAGCTGCCGCTTGAACACTTATGGCTGGGATCCGGCTGCACCCGAGAAAAAGGGGGCCCAGAGGTTAGGGGTGAATTACAACTCTGCCTCCTTCTCCATCACAGACCCTGAGATGCCTCTGCACCCTCTCCAAACAAACCAGGACAACCGCACTGCTCTACTTGACAAGGCAACCGGGAGGACAAACACGATGCACTCAGATGGCAGGACAGAGAAAGCCAGGGACAGACAGACACCAAAGCACTGCAGAGAAGGACAGGAAAAGAGTGGACTCAGTGATACAAAAGTGTCCTCAGCTGCTGCTCCTGGTGCCTTGTGCCATTACACGTTTCCATTCCCTGTTTACGCTGCCATTGGATAGTACTGAACCACCCGAGCACAGCACAGCTGGCACATGGAGGAGATTCCTTGCCATGGGAAGGGTGCTCACTACAGTTCCTGCCCCTACAAAAGATTTTAAGTGGTGACACTGCAACAGACCTCTTTGCTCACACCTTCAATTTATTCTTTTAGCAAAATGAGGGGTTTTTTTAAGAGATACCCACAAGGAATCTTGATTTTGAACATTTGGTAAGCATAATCATGCTTTAGAAATATTTTGCCTATCAGTACCAATGAGAGAGCATTTCTGGTGTTTATGCTGTTTATGTACTGCAAATGAGATTTACAGCTCCATTTTGTTCAAAAATGAGCAAGAGCAAATGGACTTAAATAAAATAAAACAAAACTAATCTGTGCTTTTGGCTAGAGACTCTGCATGAATCCTGGTCCAAACAGTACTGAGTAAGTTCAGCTCATAATAACAGGAACTGATTATGTACAGCAGAAAAAAAGAACTTTCAAATAAGTTGTTCCTTCAGTTTGCCTTGCCTGTTAACCAGCTTTTGTTAGTGACATAGGTTTTTTATCAGATTAGACAGATACCTGATGGATGTTATCAATATTAGTTGAGTACCAACAAGTGCTTTGGTTTTGGCTTTGCTGTTCATTTTTCTTGCCCAAACACATAACCAAGAGCCCGAGTGTTGAGCTTAGGCCACCTTCCCCCCACTGCAGTGCCAGCAGCTCAGGGAAGGGTCACAAATCATCCACAGCCCTTGGACCAATGGTCCACATCACTGGACCAGAATAACTGCAAACGTCAGCAAAACCTCACAGGAATCAGAGCAGGACTGGGAGATACTTGTGAACAGAGAAAGGGGGAATACGCCAAAAAATGCAGATCCATCTTCGAGGCCAGGCTGAAGGGAGCTCCCAAGATACCCACAGCCCCTGCTCTGACCCTCTCCTTCACCCCAGTACTGTTTCTACCAAAGGTGGCAGTTGGGGTGTCTGAGGAGACACTGCTCCTGTTGAGTAACACTGGAGTCATTCATTACATTTGTTGTGCTCAGAGTGGAGCTGGTTGCACAGATTAGCTTTCAATTGAAAATAAATACCTTCCTTACACAGGCTAATTTTGGTAAAAAGGAACCCCCTCATGGACAGACAGGTTTAATATGTGTTCATACATATCAATACGTACTGTAGCAGGTATGTATTCTGATTTATTGAATCATTTCACAATACAGGTTTTTCTGTATGTTACTCTGACATCTGCACTGCCTTGCTCAAAACACTTTAGCAGCATCCCTTCCCTGGAGCCAGAGCTGCATCAGAACACGCTGAAAACACCCCAGTACAGACCTTCTGCTTTTAGATCTACCAGAGGAAAACCTGCTATTTTTCTGTAACCACTCATCCCTCAAACCTGACAAAGGTTGCCAGCACTTTCCCATGCAGGCTGGGCTCATTCCAGTAGGAATACCTGCGCCTAAACAAGGAGCGGGTTGTTTTTTCTCTCCATCCCCTTGGATAAACTGCCAGAGGGCTGCCAGCGCCTTTCCCTCTAAGATCTCACCGTGGGCAGTGCCCAGGGACCACGGGAAGCTCATCTGTCCTATGAACATGCCCTGGTGACACGGGAGAGTGGGAAGCCAGGGCCCCCCCCGTCCCCAGTCTTCCTCACTGACCTTGGACAATGGTCACCTCCTCACTTTAAGATGGGGATAATATCACAGGTTTGTCCTGGCCTCAACTAATCCATCTTTTCAAAGCACTTTGAGAGCTTTGCTTGATGAGCACAGACATTATAATACTCATCTGTTCCAAATACATCCAGTGGGAGTTTTACCCTCCACAGAAGCAGGACTGGGGCTGCTGGTGTTACTGGGAACCTAGAAAATCAATCTGCTTGGGAATCTAGTGCTTGGGAGGGGCCATAGCCAGACACAAAGGCACAGTGCTTACCTCAGCCCTCTTCCAGGCTATCCCTACAATAAAGGGTAGAATTTCTCATTAGAAATCAGAACGAGACCTCACCAAGGCCTGCTGGTGAACATGGTCAGCTGGTGCCAGGCTGTATAGGGGACAGGAGAGGCCAAAAGAGAAGCTAGGACAGGGGGGAGAAAGCAGAGACCAGGCCAGCTCAGGGGGAAGCTTACCACAAGGTTTAGTGTTGCTGTACTGAGTAGCCGGGAATGCTGGGAGGTGAACACGAGGCTGTGCCCCAAGGACTGAATTTAGGGCAAGGTCAGCCTAAGCATAAAGAGCACCAAGGCTAAAGCAGCTTGGGCAGGCCAGTTAGGCAGTGGGATGTGGGGCAGGGAGCCCTGTGCTGTCAGCAGCTCCTCAGTCCTTGGCACGGAGCAGCGTGGAGCCCACTCACCCCAGAGCTCTGCTCCGTTAGGGCAGCGACCACTCAGCCCTGGGGCAGCCCCTGGGAAACCAACCCAGCCCAGCAGGGAGCGGAGCTTCTCCATGATCTAGGAATTGACCCAACTCTTCTCATCACAGTCAGGGTCTGATCCTTGTCTGCCTTACCATGACGACACAGGTGTAGAGCTCCTTGAGAGAAGGCTCCTATCAATGCCTTGCTCGAACGCAGCGGCCCCATCGCGCTTCTGCTGGATCTCTCCATAGAGTAAATCATAGTGACTGTGTTTATTGTAAGAACTAAGTGATCAGCTGTGAACTTTCTTTGACATAAATATTTTGCCATTAGCAATGACAAATAGCAACGCTCATGTTGTAAAAGTAACATTGGATTATTTCTCTCCATGAGGGCATTCACAGCATGAGAAGTCAGAAGGAAATTGTGATTGGAAAAATGGGTAAAAGGAAGAATGTGATGGCAAGGATATTTATCCCACTGCGTAAGAAGAGTTAAGAGAAGAATAGATTTTTCCTCAGAGCTCTGGAGTGCCTGTGCAGAGCCAGCTCTGGACACTGTCATGGTCAGCACAGGGCAGGGCCTGGCCACACGTGCAGGTGCTTGACACAGGTACCTGCCAAAGTTACACCTGCACACTGTGCACATCACACCACACCAACATGTCCTGGGGGTGTTGGGCCCAACACTTTTCTTCTGAATCCCATTATTACTAAAGCTCTGCAGTTACAGCTGAACAAAACAGGAATTTTCCATTGTTGCAAGATTTTCTACTTTTTGACTGGTGATGTTGGCACCTCAAACCCTGTCTGCTCTCAGGCTGAACAGGATGGGAGAACATCGAGCAGCGAGGGGAATTAATTTCTCAGAGATTTTTTCAAAGGTACAAATGAGAGCTGGTGCTTTAAAAATAGCATTGACTGTACTTCTATAGCACACGTCCTCCCAGGAATTCAGCACAAGCATGTGAGCTTGTCACTTCCCTCCAGAGGCAGGCGGGCTCTCATGGACGTGGATGCTCAGGTTTGGGGAGGACCACGAACTCACTCCAGGCTCTCCAAGCAGGAAGTTACAGAGAAGTTAAAAATCCAGGAGTGTGCCAGCACACACATGTTCATGCATACTGGTACTTCATGGACCGGATGGCAAGCACATCAAAAGAAATACAAGGCCTAACAATTAACTTTCCTTTTATAAATTCTCTAGGGACTGCAGAGCTACAGGCTTGGATTGGAAACAGCTGAACACAAACCATCTTCAGGCAGGGGCACCAGGCAACTGCCTGCAGGACCCAAGGGCTGAAATAACAGCTCTGGGGAAAGGCTCACCTTTGAAAGGTGAGGATCCCACCTGGAGAGCTTAGGACAAGCTCATTGTTGGCAAATGCATCCCATGCAGGCTGCGATGCCATCAGGCAGGCCATGTTACAAGGACCCCCAGCAAGCCCCTTTAGAGCCAGGGAAGAATCACAGGACACAGCTACCAAGCTGGCAGTTTTACCAGGGTGCGGGTGGGGGATTTCTCCCCCAGCTGGGAATCTGTGGAGGCTGTAATGGAGAGGAGTTCTGGGAACTGGCTGCACAGCAATTCATTGTGGGAAGGTCCACCGGTGCGACAGACACAGAGGGAATTGCAGGGAACTAAACACAGGAATGAGGGCTCCCCAGACAAAAGATTTAAGTCCACTGGAAGGACAAGACCCAGAAAGCAGCTGCAGGATGAAAAGAGATTGATCCAGAACAGCAGTCATTTGTGTGTCCACAGGACAGTGCTGTGCTAGAAGCCCAGGGATAAGCTACAGACCAAAGTGGCAAATCCCTGAACCCAGGGGAGAGGCTTTGGAATGAGGCTCTGCTTTTGAGGATCTCGGAAAATAGGAGTTCACTTTGGATGAAGGGAAAAAGTCTCCTATATATAGCAAAAAAGCCAAGGCAGTAGCTGCATCACACTAAAAAAAAGTTACAGATGGAGGCAAAATATGGGCAATCTGGCTTTAATAGTCAAAGTCAACATCTGCCCTGTGATGGGACCCTTGGAGACAGACAAGACATGGCTAAGATGTGACCCCTGCAATTCAGGAGAGGGGTTTCCTCTGCCAAATGCTAAATTCAGGCAGGTTTAGAGATGAATGAAAACTGCACACCATAAGGGAGGACCAGGAATAGAAAGCCCATGTGGGGGAAGAACGCTCTAGATGTAGCAAATGCATCTCCAAGAGGCTTTTATCATTCTTATTTTGTCACTACTATCAACAATAATATGAAAAGAGCTTACAGAGCATCCTCCCCATTCCCTGAGCAATGCATCTAGAGATTAGCAGCAGAGAGCAGTGGGCAGCAGAGAAAAGCTGTTCAAGGAATGTAGAGGCATGCATAATGAGATTACCGAATTGGAGTTGCATGTTTTCAAGGATAAATGTGATATTATTGCACTGGCAAAGGCATAGCAGGAGCAGGGGAAAAGATGAGAAATAGCCTGTCAGAAGGGAGGGATCACTGCAGCTGAGCTCCCAACAGGACAGGGACAAGTGGGAAGTGGAGGCAGCGAGGAGGAAAGGAAGTGCACATCCTACTTGACATGCAGATATGCAGAGAAGCTTTTTGCAAAGTGGGTGATGTCATCGTGTTTTTCTCAGCCTTCAGGACAGTAAGAGAAAAATAGATGAAACCAGCACATGCAGAGGAGTCTGTAAGACGAGCAGACTTCCCCCTCCCCACCCCGTGCAACACTAATTGCTCAAATATTGATCGGGGAAATAATCTGTAAGGACTAAAGGAGGAAAAGAAATACTTTCCTCTCAAGAAGCAAAAAGGGCAATGTTCTTGCAGGGTTTCTGGAAGGGTCCAGGTGATCAGAGAATTTCCAGAACCATGGAAGTTAATCTCAGACGTTGAGTTGGTCTAATTTGTTATTTGTTTATACTGGAGAGCATGAACAACCGCAGTCTTGTATTTTTCAGGATACCACATGAAGCCTAGTTGGAATTACAGCTAGGCTGGTTCTCCCCAGGGCCAGGCAGGTGAGAGACCCATGGATCCTAACTAGCCTTGATTAGTGGAAAGCAACAGCTTCCAAAGGGACTTTGGCAAGCCAGGACTGGTAGCTGGGCTGAGGGTGACAGGAACCAGCTGCCCAGGCTTAGGCTTGGCAAGGGAAGGAGCAATTAGGATTAAAAGCCCAAACCAGAATGCTGGAGCAGTGCTAACCACTACTGCCCTGGCATGGACACTAAGCCCTGAGGACAAGCAGCAGTTCTGCTTGGCTTCTGGAGAGCTGCTTTCCTTTCCTGACTAAAGGAAAACTACCGTGCAACAAAATGCAAGAGCGTCTCCAGAAAATATCTGCACCTCGTCAGTTTCTAGAGTAAACCATGACAGAAGCAAGCACCACAGTCCTCTGTGGTTAAAAATGGATGTTCTGAGTACACCAAAGTACATGAAAAATACTATTTTTAAAAAAAACCAAAACCAAGAAACAACCACCAAACTATTAAGATAGACTGGGAGAATCATAAAAATAAGCATGAACATGCAAAAACAGTGATTGCAGGAAGAGGAGAAAGCATCCACAAAGCCTGCAGCAAGTATTTCTCAGGGATATGCAGGCAAATAACCACAGGAAATGGGAAAATCAGATCCTTCAAAATATACTCTAAGGTTGGAGGGAGATGAACAGTTTTATTTAATAACTGCCTGATAAGTATTTTTTCATTTGATAGAGGGCAGGTCCCTCAAGTGCTCCCTTTTGCGTACGGGGGTTTTCCCTCAGGGCGAGGGGAGTGCAGGGCAGCCCAGCCCAGCGCACTGGGGGTGAACTGGAAGCACTTCGGGCCCTGGTTGCCCTGTCTGCCCCCGGGGCCGAGCTGGAGCGGTGCCGCGGGTCTGACACCTCCCGGAGGGACGGGGCTGTGGGCACAGCCCGGGGGAGAGCAGTGCTCACCCCTCTGCGGCTGCGGGGTGACCGGGGGGCTGCGGCCCCAGACCCGCCCAGCGCCTCCTCTGCAAACCTGGAGCCTCTCAAGGAGCGGGAATTACAAAATCCAGGAGCGTTCTTTCCAGTCACGTACAGGGTGAAGCCTCCCAAATAAATAAGAGCCTGCTTGCCATGAGGTGGTTGGTTTAAAAGCCAGACAGAGGAGTCAGAAGATATGGGTAAATCTCCAGTGGATAAGAAAGCAACAAAAACTAAGGTCTGGGGGATTCTTCTTCTCTTATTTGAATGCTATTTTCCACCCTGGGATACACCACATACTGTCCCCTTTAAATAAATAATAAAACCAAAATCCATAAAAAACAAAACCAACAAAAACCACCCAAGTATAAAAAAAGGGCAAACTCAAATCCCTGAAAACCAAACAAATAAAAACCAACTCTGTTTAACTGGTACCAGTATAACCCTGGAGTAAGCTGGTATGGAGGGGTCAGGTGGGGTGCTGTGCAGAAAATGTTAAAATACAGCCAATGCTGGCAGCCAAAGTCCCTGGATTGGCTTGAGATGGGGGGAGAACCTGCACTTGTAGCCATTTTCCTGACTTCTTAAAGACAACATGAAGGTATCTTGTATTTGTTGCATGGAAAACCCTTTGCATTGAGTGGCACAAGCCTGAAGAGAAAAAATAAAGAAGAGCAGTTCAGATTTCCGCAACAGTGGTTTTAGGACCTTGTGACATTAAATCTCACAAGAGTTTACTTTGTTCCCTTTCCATAGGAACAGTTTGAGCTCCCAGACCTGGCAGAGCAGAGGGAGTCTGGCTTCAGGAGAGGTGACAGAAGTTCCCGGAGGCCTGTGGCCTCCGCAGAAGTGCTCCACTGAGCAGCCAGCTGAGGAAAGCTGGCCAGGAACTGTCAGGCAGAGGCTCAGATTCAGCACACACAGCCTGAAAGGGAGCCTGGGCACAGCTGGATAGGTCAGATAACGGGTCAGGCTGCCAAGTCCCTCTCCCCGTGTCCTTCCATCAGAAGTTGAAGAGTGAGTCCAACCTATCCAATATGTGGATTGAATTCTCGGGAAGGTGATCAAAGCAAAGGGCACACTCTGGCACGAGGGAAAAGCTATCCACCAGCAGGGAGCAAATCGGATAAAGAATAGGCTTAGCAGCGCTTCTGTCCCCGCCTGCTAAGCTAATTGTTCATCAGGCCTGTTTGCCCTGCTACAGATGAAAGGAGTGGGAATCGGTGTTTGGGAACTGCTGGAATATTTGAGGTTTGGGAACACACAGCATCACTTTCATTGCAGTAATGAAGGCACAGAATGGCAGCTTTAAATGCTAAGGGTAATGATGCATTACCATTCCCTCTCAATTAATCCAGAGCCTGCAATGCCGAGTGCACTTACTCCGAGAATTTTCTCAGAAAATGAAGCTAGAGTATTTAATTTATAAATCACAAAAGACATTTATTTGGCAAGAATGACCCTTGCTCATATACAATAAATCATGAACATCAACAGTCTCTAATGGATTTTGAGTCAGTGCCACAGACAGCAAAGCCTGGGGCCTGTGTTTCAGGATTCCAGGACTGTGCCAAAGGAGCCTTATAAATTATTAATGCGTTCATCACAGTGTCATCTGTGCCACTGGAGAGATAGAGACACTCCGGGGCTCTGTTTGTCATTAAAAAAGTGATAATGGGTTCGGCAGGCAGACCTTGCCTCCCTTCCCCTGCCAGGTTGTGCCAGTCCACACCTCATAAAATCTCTTCCCCAAAGTTTCATACATGTTCTTGGTTCGTGATGTGCAGCATTTTGAGAAGAGAAATCAAAGAAGTAAAGAAGTCTGTTTTCACAAGTAGCCCACCCAAGCCAGAGTCCCTAAGGGATGGAGCCAAAGTCTGCATTTGCAGATGTTTGTACGGAGAGAGGTGCATTACAGAGGTAGCCAGGGCTTCTTGCAGCTTCTCTGCCATACACTGAGGACGTGGGTATATAGAAAATTCAAGTTTTGGTCCCTACTGCTCAGTCTCTCATGCTTTTCAGTTATTCATCCCACAGTTTTCAACCTCTCCCCCTTCACTTTTGTCCCCATGGTTACTGAATCACTGTTTGCAGAGATCTTCCTCACTAAAGAAAATGTGACTAACATGAGGCAGCTAAATTATCAGAGCCAACTCTGACATTGGTTTCTCCCAACATGGATCTTATCATCAAAACACCTTCAAGGAGATCTATTCACTGGAACCAACTTCAGAGTAAGCAGCACTTCAGCTATTGACAGAGCTGCATCACTTGCACAGGGAAGACTTGAAAAAGGCCGGAATCAGGTAAAGGATGGAATTCAAACACCAGTTTTAGCAGACATGCAGCCTAGGAGTGCATGATACAAATAACTAGGAGATGCATTTCACTACAAAAAACAAAATTAAATTAAGCCCTGGAACTGAAGGCATTATTTCCTCACTGCACCTGGGTCTAAGAGTTCAAGCAGAACTGGCTGCTTGAAAGCCAGTTTGGTTAAGCAGCAGAAGACACGCATGTTTTAGGCCCAAAGAAATCTCTATTACAAACTGCACCAACACAGGCCAGTGGGTAATAAGTCTAAAATGTCCAGCCACAGCAGTCTTTGTGGGCAGACCCACTGCTCAGAGAAGCTTCTTCCACACTGAGCAGCCTAGGCTGCCCCAGGGACGCTCAAACCAGATCCCTTCCAAACTACCAAAACCCCCCAAAAAACATTAAAATTCATTTGCATATGCCTCTCCTTCACTCACAGCATCCATCCAGCCACAAGTGCCCAAACACTAAAGCAAGGGCAGCAGGACAACACCTCAGGTAAGCATCACCAGTCAGGAGCCAGTAGACAACAGAGACGTGGAACACTTACCTTGGCTGCTACGGAGGAGTTGGGCTTCTCCAGGAGGTCCCAGAGCTTTTTCCTTTTCTCAGCACAGCAAGTGTTATCGAATTCCTCCCCTTCCCTTTCCCTCAGGGTTTCTGCTTCTCTCTTCAGCTCCTCGTTCATCTGCTCTTTCTTCTGGTGGTAGCGGGCCTGGCAGCAGGACTCCAGGTAGATCTCATCCACCCCCCAGTAGTCCAGCTCCTGGCTGAAGGACAAGGCGCACATCTCCTCCATCATGTGCAGCTTACCAGTACGATAGAAGTTCAAGATAGAGGTGAATGCCCCGGGATGCCTGTCGAAGAAGTACTCGTTCTCCTCCAGGTTGTAGTCATCACAGATCTCCATGAGGGAGTCGTGCGTGTTGCAGTCTCTGAGCTTACCCAGCCTGGTCCGTGGCAACCTGTCCAAGGTCCGCCAGAGAACCTCGTGGGCCAGCCCCCCCACGTTGAGCTTGACCCTTCGGGAGCAGGCCTTGCTCCTGACGATCTCGGTGGGGTCTGGAGGCAAAGAGGTAGTAGAGCGAGATCCATGCTTATTCATCCCCAGAGGCATCGCTGGTCCCCGTCAGGCTGGACGCTGCAAGGTGCGGCGCGGGGCAGGGCGCGGGGGCCGGCTCTCCTCACCTCTCCTTCCCCTCCATGCCCCAGAGCTGCAAGAGAGGCCGTGCGTGGGTCCCCGCCCGCCGCCCCCGCGGGCGGGGACNGCGGGGTCGCCGGCCGGGGATGCGCTGGCACCGGGCTCCCATCCCGCGTGTCCCCAGGACCCAGCCGGAGCGGCCCCCGGCGGTGCCCCCCGCCCTGCCCGGCCGTGTAGGCTGCGGGGAGATGCGGAGGCTTTTAGTTACTCCAGCCTTAGAGATTTCCCGAGGAAAGAGCTGGGGCAGGGAAAAGGGAGGATTTACAGCCACTCTAACGACGCGCTCTGCCTCTCTGGGCTGCCCAGGGACGCCCCCCAAGCCCCCCACGCCGGCCTCTGCACAACCGGGAATGTAACAAAAACGGGAAATAAGAAAAACCCCGAGCCCGCCTTAGGGCGCCGGGTGGCTCCTGACAGCCCCGAGCACTGTTGCTTACACAAGATGGCACGAAGAGAAACCCCGGCGCAGGCAGGAGCGGCTCCCCCGTGCACAGCCGGCACAGCTCGGGACCCGGCCCCGTCCCTGCCGACCCAGGTCCCCCCAGACCCAAAAATCGGACC
>VZRS01009903.1:115942-129528 GCA_013398055.1 Ifrita kowaldi | reverse complement strand
ATCAGCCGTGAGAACAGGAGCGGCGGTGTGTGCCACCGAAAAGCGAGGAGCGGAGAGCGCCAGGCAGCTCGGCAGGGCCCCCGCCGCCTCCCGGGCGAGTCCTCGCCGAGCCGGGAGCAGCGGAGCTCAGGGAGATTGCTCATCACCCCGCGTGTGAGAGCGAACCGGGCCGTCGCCCCCACCCCGACTGCCCCTCGTCGAAGGAACGAGCCCGCAGCGATGGTTGCAGATATTTGCAGAAACAGATAGAAGGAATAGTAGTGGATCTCTGCTGCCGATTAGGACTATGAATATAACGTAAACTAGCATTTACTAACCTGAAAATACAGCAGAAATTGAGAAAACGGTGGCTTTCCAGGCGAGAGCACAGTAATCACAGTATTGCTCTGCCAGGCTGTCCCTCTTGTCTCTCCAGGGGTACACAGCTGTACCCTTCTCCTGCCTTGATTGTTCGTGGCACTTGGACTCTAGTGACAGTTCCTACGACAACGTTTCTGAAACAGGAGCCTGGTGTCTTATTTTTTGTGATTAACTAGGAAAAAAGAGTCCCTGTGCTGCTTTTCCCCATTTTCTATGCTTATCTCGCCCGTGCCTGGCTCCTGATGCCCAGGATTCTCCATGTCAGTGCTAGATTATTATATTTGGTGTTTTAATGTCTACATCTTCCTTAGAGGTCACCTTCTGAAATCCCAAACAGTGCTTTTTGTCCACTACTTCACACGACTGTGTATCAGCTCTATATTTAGGAATTTCTTACAAGAAGCTGGTCACTACCTTCCTTTTGGAGATGAGGAAATTAAGATACAGAAAAGCAAGATCGCCCAGAAAGGGGTGGAAGGAAGAATTGGGAATGAAACCTGTTGACCAGCCTAATCCTAGCCCAGTGCTCCTCCTGCTCCTCCTACTCCATGAATACTTCTAATACAGGGTAGACATTAGGGCAGTGTTCAGAGCACTTCAATTCTCCTGTTGCTTTCTCATCATTTCACCTCCAGACAGTACTTTATTCCTCTTACAACAGAGACAAAACCCCTGATCAGGGCTAGGAAGATAAATCTGTTAATGATTACAAAATGCTTTGAAACTTCCAGCTGGCAGGTGCTGTAGGAGAGCAAGGGTTTGTCAGCACTGACCTACCAGGCTCATTATCTCCCCTCGTGATGCAGGGAGGGAAAATGACAAGCAGCCTAATGCAGGGAGATGCATCAGATTCACCAGTTAAATCACTGGGAGAGAGGCACCTTGGCTTCATTAGCAGGGCATTTGTATCTTCCTGCATCACTCAGGCTCCCCTGCCACTGCCACTCACGTGTTCTGCCGAGAGGCTGGAGAACCAGCCCCGGAGGGGGGCACGAGGAGGGGCAGCAGGGCAGCACAGGCTCCTCCAGTGCTGGGAGCTCCCCCTAACCCACGGCTCTTCTGGCCAGTGCTGAAAATGCTGCTGAAGAAGCTGGGAGAGGGAGTCCTGCCCAGGGCAGTCCCTCCAGCTGGCTCTGCCTGGGGTGATCCATGAGTCTGGGGAAGAGAAGAGGATGTTTCCACCCCCAGGACATCTGTTCCCTGCAGCATTTCTGTCCCACACTAAGAGTTTGTCAGCAAGGGGCAGTGCAGGCCTGAAGATGCAGAAATGTGCATCCTGCTCGCTCTTCTCCAAGGTTATTTCACCACTCTTGGTTTGGATACACATTTCAATTGATATTTTTGTACTCTGAGCTTTGCAAACTTAATTTATGGTTTGTTATTTCCCCAGCCTATGGAGCCAGCCAAATGTTTGGATGCAGTTTGTGCAAACCCTGTTTCTCTCCATGTATTACAGCAGTTATTGACAAGGAAACACTTTAAACCCCAAGTATGTCAGAGGAAATATGCAGAGCACGGCAAAAATACGTTCTCCTGGGCTTGCATTCAGTGGCATAGACATATCTGGATTTCACTGCCAGACAGAACAGGTCTGTAAGGCAGTGTTTGTTGAGCTACAACATGAGAGGGAAATAGGCTGAACCTGAATGTGGAAATAAATATCCCTCTGCTGATCTGCAGTGACTCCTCTGCCTGCATAAGGAAAAGTATCGCATCTTCCCAAACACCTGCACTGTATGACATCCGGCATCTTCCTGTCCATCCTGTGAAGCAAGAGGGGAGGCTGGTTTACATCATTTTACTGCTCACAGGAAAACAAAGGGCTGTGAGAAAAGGAAGGCTCCCAGCCTGCCTGCAAACCAGCGCTCAGCCCCGTCACAGCGATGGCATGTGGGACAGAGGGTCTCCCACAGAGAGGGGAGCAACAGCTTTGGTGGCCCCTGAGTTTTGGCTGATTCCCCATTGCTGAGTTTCACATTGTGAAATGAGCTCTAAGATGTAACAATAACCCGTATTGTTCTTGCAGCCCAAGGGCCTTGTACTTGTCCTTGGGAGTGGGAAAGGCAATCATGCACAATAAGCTGCCTCTGTTGCAGAGTGTTTCCTATTATGTCCCTTTAAGAATTCCTTCAGTTTCCAGGGATTTTCTTTCCAGACTGGAAACACTTTAGGTACAATGGAGATTTTCTTTTATAGCCCAAAATTCTTTCCCTTAAATGGAGAAAAAAATTATCAGGTTTCTTGGCAGAGATCCATAATAAGTGTTGAAAAGTGCAAAAAGAACTGAGATAGTGCTTGTGCTACTGAGAGCCCAGGAGCATGGAAATACTGGAATACCAGGGGGAAATACTGGAAGCAGACAGCAAAATACAATCCAAAAATGAACCTTAAAGAAAGATAAAGGGTTGAAGTTTTCAGCTTGTCTAAACTTTTCTGATGCATTTTGAAGTCCCAGGAGTGCCCCAAATGCCCTCGTTCCAGGCTGGCTTCCCTCCTTGCTGCTGCTCCTGCTCGCCTGGCACCACCCTGCCAACAGCTCCTGCTGCCTCCTCACCCTTGGGCTCCTCTGGCCTTCGGGAAGAGGACAGGAAACATGCCACTGCATACTGGCTAACAGAGAAGCTTCTGGTTCAGGTTCCCACAAAGCACATTCAGAGCCATCCCCCGTGGCTCCAGCTTTCTGCCTCTCTCAGGATGTGCATTTCCTCCCGTGCATCTGTTCAGTCTCTGTCTGTGCTCACTGACCACGAGCGCTGGCCCTGTGGCTCCTCTTCCCAAGGATGGCTCCATCAGACCCACCTTTCCTCTTTTCTTGATGAGAATGATTCTGGGGGGAGTTGGAAGCTAAGGAAGCACCAGCCTGTTCCCTAAGGTGTGTAAAACATCACCTCGTGGCTATGTCTGTCTTGTTCACATCAGGTTTGAGACCAAATACAATTGCTTCAGGAAAGGAAAATACACAGACCTTTCTGCTGGTTGAGGAGTGAAAAGCCCCTGGTGGGCCAATTTGTCCCTGTCACCCATCTGCTCGGGAACTTGCAAAAGGATCTGAGAAATTTTCTCCTACCTATCAACACTGTGGACCAAATACTTGGGGTCCCAGGTCCCTGTCATTCCCTGGAGGGACCAATGGCAGCAGGACTCCCCCAGCCCCTGCACCCATGGAAGGGCTGGGGGATGTTTCCTCCTCTTGGCTTTCAGTGTTTGGGCAGGGCTGGCTCCGAGGGAGAAGCAGTGCCTATAATCTGTTATCTAACATTTAGCTGTAAGCACCGAGCCCTGGGAAGCAACTGGGCTTGCCATGTTATTGAACAACTGCAGATTTATTAGCCCCTGAAAGGCTGAGGGCCTGCATTCATCATCACTCAGGAGGGAGGGCAGCAGGTCTCCTGAAGAGCTCCTGGGCAGCATCTTCCTTGTGCAGTTGAAGCAAACACAAGTGATGTTGCAAAGGAGCAGGAGCTCCAGGATGCGGCTGCTCAGTCTTCACAGCAGGGCAAGAGAAGTCAGGTCCCCTCCCTAAACAGCTTCCACCTGAGCTTGGGAACAGAGCTCCCTGAGGTGGGAGGTGCCAATAAGGTAGCTGTGACCTGAGCATGTTCCTGCTGGGATTGACTCCTGACCCACACACCCCTGATTTCCCCCCCTGGCCTATCTTCTGCCCAGCTCCTCTTTAACAAACACAGGCTGAGGGCTCAGCCTTAGAGGCAAAGCAAACACTGAACTCAGCCACAGACAAAATCTGCTTCATGGTCTAATGCTGGAAAAATGCCATCAATTGAATGTCCTAAAGCGCAGAGAGTTTCCTGAGGATAATGAGAACAAGAATTGCTCTGCTCTTGCATATGTGGATCCTAAAAGTAGATATGCAGTCAGAGAGCAATCTCACATGGTTCCTGGGAAGAAAGTACCATAATACTGCCTTTCAGACTGAGGGAAACTGAGACTGAAAAGGTTTGAAGCAAGCTGCCACAGGCGCCACGGGATGGGGGATGAATGAGCAGCTAAATGTACTTTAAATCGGAAAATATGTCCATTAGTGATTCCTACCAAGATTGTTTGCCTGTCCCTGTTACCACTGACAGAGGCTGTTGCCATCAGTGGCAGAAGCTTTCATGAGAACTGCACATCGAGGTGAGAAACAAGCTGATGGCAGTATCCAACAGGTTAAGCTTTTTATGGCTCACCTTTTATGAGAAACTAGCAGAAAATAGGAAGGCCTTGAAAAACGTTGCACAAGAGCAGCCCTTCTTGGCCACTCCCTGATTTCAATAGCCCTAAGCCTTGAATAAACACTCTCTACCTCTCCTTTGTGCCATTCCAACAGTAAAAGCTGGAGCTGCTTTGAAGCCTCATACCAATGGCTGTGAAGGGACGTGGCGAGGAGGCGGTCAGATTGAATTTTGAGTGACTACTTAATATTACTTCCAATGCTGAGGAAGGCCAGCTTCCCTGGGGACACGGCACGGGGGAAAGGCTGGGCATCCTGTGCCACCAGTGGGGCTGGCTCCTTGCGGGGGACAGCTTTGATCTCAGTGACATCCAGTCACAGTGCAGGAATAGCATAAATTGTCTCTGGGAAGGGTCACTTCCAGCCTTTTTTGGGTTGTTTTGCATCTGTAACTTGTCTTTAATAAACTACATTTTAATTTGGAGGATTATGAAGATCGTTTCAAAGCAGCTTATCTAACGCTCTGTTCTCCTTCCCTGTTTTTCCCAAAGTGCTTGTGGGTGATGCAGAAGGCTGCAATAAGCCTTTCTTGAAGGCTGTCTCGGATTAAACTTCTTCACATGGGACAGCACTACTCCCCATGAATTTTAATGAGCTGTTCCGAAATGCCCTTTTCGCTGTACGCTGAGTTCTGCAGGGGAACAGGATCCAGCACCAGCAAACCAGAAAGGACAAATGAGATGTAGCGACACAAACTGAGAACCTTGCAACAACCTACCGAAAACGCAGCTCCACTTCCTCGGTCCGGGCAGGAGTGGGGGATGCTGAGGGCGGAGCCGCAGCCCCGGCTCGGAGGGGCTGCAGGGCTGGGTTTTCACACTCAGCTCCTGCGCAGTGCCCGTGGGGAGCACCAGAGCAGGGCTGGGAAGGACCAGCAATGGAGCAAGGAGCTGCCTGAAGCTGACCAGGAGGAAAACTGGAGAGTGGAGCCACCTGAAGATCACATGTTTTGGATGCTTGTCTGGCCCTTCTTTAGGGTGCCAGTGACATTTTTCTTTTCCCTTGGGATTTGCAGCCTGAGACCCCTCCTAAAGGCAGTTCTGTGTGCTACTTCTTCCACGGCATTTCTTAGTCATCACTTTGTTTTTCAAAGGTACAGCTGGAAAAGGTGGGAACACAGCAGATTTTTTGTTTGTTTGTTTTAGAGCACTTGTCCAAAGAGCAGAGACCCCTGCTCAAGTCCTTCAGCTCAATGCCCTCCCCATCCTCAGCTGCTTTAGATTTAGGCACCAAAATTCTCAACAGCCTTGCAGCAAAACCTTTACCCCAACATCTGACCCAGTCATCCCTTGCCCTGCTGAGGCTCATTTTCTAGCATGACTAAACATCTGAAAAGGTCAACAGCTAAGAAACCTCTATCCTCTCCAGCATTGGAGTCCTCTAAAAAGCATTTTTCTGTCCAAACTCCTCATTACAAGACAGGATTCTGGTGAACGTGTTGTTTTCTGCAAAAAGCAGTTGCAATGCAGCTCTTCAGCAAAGCACATGGGGCTCCTTCTGTGCAAAGGGCAAAGATGTGGCAGGGCAGCCCTTGAAATCCTGGCCTGTGCTCTGGACGGGTTCAGCAGAACCCAGATCCACTGTGGAGGACAGAAATTCCTGTTGCCTGGCTTTAAGCAGATGAAAAGATGGGGTCTGGCCAAGCTTCCATGACTATTCAGGGGTGAGGGCCTTGTGGAGCAGCTCCCACCCACCTGCTCTTCAAATCTCTGCTGGCTGGGGAGGAGAAGGGTCCCAAGGAAAGGGGAGAAAAGACATGTAAAGAGTGAAGGTGGTTCTTCATCAAAATCAATAGAGAGGTTAATTAAATGTCTCTACTCAGCAACACATCAAAGCCTGCTCTTCAGCCCCAGCGTGTGTGCGGGTGGTCTTTGCCTGCCTTGCCCAGACCAGTCCCTTTGATTCGGGAAGGGCTGTGCAGGGGGGCTGAGGAAGCCAAGCAGCAATCTCGCTCTTCTGATTAGCAAGGACAGCACAAGCTTCACTCCAGGAGATCTTAGGCTCCATAAAGCAGCTACACTTTATTCCTAGCCTAAAGCTATTGGTTCTGCAGGGGTGTTTTTCAACTTTCTGCAGTAAAAGTCCTTATAAAATGTGAATTGACTTTTGGGGTGCTACAGTGGCTGCACAAACCCTTCCTGCTTCTGAAGGAAAGGAGGAAGGGAGATGGATGCAGCAGTCTGGAGGCTGACGTGGGCTGAGTGAATCTCAGGGGCTGCAGCTTCAGGGAATGTGTCACTGCTGGGAGTGAATGCCCATGGTCCCGGCAGCTGCTTTTCCATTTAAAGCAGCTAATAGCCCCCAGAATCCCTGCAGACAAGGGAATTCAATGAAGATGCATTGTAAAAAGTCAGAATCAACAATGTGAACAACAGGACTCAGAGCATCTGTTCTTAAAGCATCTGTATTTGTGGATTTCAATTTAGTAAACTAAGAAAGGACAGTTCAATTTTGCAAAAAAAATTACTAAAACAAGTGTTTCCCCGTGGAAAAAGTTTAATTAGGATAGGAAAAAGCACAAACAAGCAGCATTGTCTGGGGAGCCACCCAGGAACTTCAGTGGTTTGCTTTACAAGTCTTTGCAGTGCAATTTGAAACCAAACCTCCCAATCGTTTGCTTAATCAGGAGAAATGTGATGCTCCAGCCCTAATACGGACTAAAGCACATTTTAGGGGGGTGACTTTGTAGATACAACAAATCCTTTAGACTGCTCACAGTTTCCAGGTTTAAATTCAGTGTTCTCGGATCCTGAAGGAGCACCCCTCAAAGAGAGCAAGAGGCTGTCTCAGCACTGAGCAGCTGGAAAGCTGCAGCCTGAGAGGAGATGGACCTTCCAGCAGTGCCTTGCAGGAGGACACCTGTAAACATCCATAATCACAGCCCAAGCAAGCCCCAGTCCTTCAGTGCCTCTGTGGCACTGAAATGGATAAATGTGCAAAGTTAATTGCAAGTTGCAACCTATAGATTCTGACAGTTGTTTTCCCTTAAAACACATCTCCAGGATGAGCTCTCCAGTGTTTAGCTACTGGGAACGACTGCAGAGCACACACAGCCCCCAAGCACCCTCAGACACAGCCTCAAAGCTGCAGTCCCACGGGTACAAAACTGATATAAACAAGGCTGGGCGTGAGTGCAACTTTTTCTACCAATTCATCGTCCCAATGCACGGGTCAATTCATTGGTTGGGTTAAGAAGTAACAGTTCTCAAGAAACAGAGAAGTGGAAGATGACAGCCAGGTGATGGAAAGCAAGTCCTTGCTGTTTAACTCCATGTTCAACTGATTATTGAATCCTGATGTCCTTTCTCTGGCTGTGATATCCCAAACCAGCATCTTTCTTTGTTAAACCCCAAGATTTATGACTTAGTGTCTTTCAAGTCTAGTTCAGAAGAGGTCAACAGAAGGAAAATGCATCTAAAATGATAAAGGAGTCAGGGTGGAAGAGCTGCCTCCTATTGCTGTGTTTGGGAGGTACCTGCCTGACCTGCCCAAGTTGTTCTGTATTCAGTTACTTGTAACTTTGCCAAAGTTAAAAACACTCAGGTTGGAATTTTCCACCATTTGTTGGTCTCTAGTTGGAATGAAAGGCCATTTCAGGAAAGTTAGCTACTGTCAATGACTCAATCAGGAGAAAATTTACACAATATTAAGAGGGATAAGACTGTTATTGGAGATGGTAAAGAATATGGGATTCGTCTGACATTTGCAGGTTGCACTTCTCTGTAGATTAACAAGGGAGAGGAATTAGGATTTTATGAGGAAACCTTAATTTTAGAATTTCATACCAATCAGCAGCTTTATTTTGCAATCCAAGTATCCTTCTAACAAACTAACAGAATGAAATTACTTCAGCTACACCACCACAATGAAACCAACACTGTAGAGCCAGGATTCTGGGAGAACTCCTACTGTATTGCACCAGTAAATAATTCATGCCATTTAGGGCTCTTCCTGATCTATGGTATAAAACCCAATATTTAATTAAATAGATAAACAAGAACTTCTAAAAGCATCTACACAATTTGCTGAGGAATAAACATAAATGTAACAGATGGTTTTGCAGTGTAATCATGCACTGGAGATACCAAAGGCACACAGTAAGTTTTCCATGTGATGACCTTTCTCTCAGGCTAAGGGACTTCAGCCGGATTCAGTACCCTCCCTGCCAGGAGAGCTGCACTGTGCCCAGCTGGATTTGGGACTATCCCTGCCAGGAGAGCTGCACTGTGTCTGGCTGGATTTGGTACCCTCCCACAGCTGCTCCAGCAGTTAAACGTCTTCCCCTCCTCCAGAGGATCTCTTCTTTCAGTCCAGCCTCCCCAAGGATTTTTACTGGGCCGAACCAGAATTTGGGGCCCACACATCAGAGCTGTGAATGGAACAGAACCCCCAAAGTCATGATCAGTGGGTCTCCTGACACCACACATTGCTGTAGAGGTGCCCCATTTCTGACCTTTGGGATCCTACAGTGGCGGCAAGGAGGGAGCAAGGCCCGCTTGCTCTGTGCTACAGAAGGAAGGACAGAGCGGGGCTGTGGGGTAAAACCGGTTCTATATTTAAGGGCTGCATTGGGTTGTTATGGCAACAGGAATTCCAGCCACCACCGCGGGCTCCTCCGACGCCTCCCTGCCATCCTCTGCAGAGCCCAACTTTGCATCATGCAGCAGCCTCCTGCCTAACGCTTGGGCTGAAGGGGAGGGGAAAAAATGTGCAACTCATCTTCCCACAGGGAGCCTTTTCCTTCAGAACTGGAAAGCAAATGAGAATGGCTTTAATAACTGCCTATGGATACAGGCACCCGAAACCAACTCCAGCAGTAGAAAGGTTCAGACCCTCTCAGCTCGTGGGGCCCACAGGGACTGGGAGCCCCCAGCAGGGCAAACCCAGCTGGTGTGTCCCCAGGGGGGCAACCGCAGGTCTCCTGACGTGTCCTGGGGTGTGTCCCGGTGGGGTGGGAATGACCCTGCTCCCACACCTCAGCAGGACGGAGCTGGGGCTCACTAACACCAGCAGCCACCGCGCTGCTGCTTTCCCAAGCTCGGTTTCTTTTGTCTGACTGGTGAAAGTCTGCATTTCATCCACACATCCATCTATGTACTTATATGGTCCTCATCTCTACCATGCCCAAATCTCAAGGGCTACCAGGACATTGTTTGCTTTTTTTTTGCAGCTATCATGCTGGAATTCATAAACAGAAAAGCTGTATGTGAGACACATGCCCTGCTACTACAGCCTCGGCTGGAGTCCTGCATCCAAGTTTGGGCACTGCTCATCAAGAAGGTCAGGCCCCAACTGGCGAGAGCCCAGAGGGCAGCAAAAGGAGTGACCAGAAGAAAGAGACAGAAAACAGCCTCTGAGGAGAGGTGGAAAAAAATGGGTCAACTCATGGAAATGGAAAGCAGAGCAGAGATGGGGTAACAGTTTTCCATTCATAAAAGGTTTCTGTAGAAGATAGCAATGGATTGTGTTCCTTGTCTGCTGGGAATTGGACAAACTGTAGGATGGGAGAATTAGCATGACTGTTGGGAAAAAAAGTGTAAAGCCCTGGGGTAGTTTGCCCAAGGAGAATAGGGAGTGGAGACATCATTAAGGCTTTCAAGAAAAAGATCCTTAAGCACCTGTCAGGATGGTCTAGACATATTGATCTCGGCTTGGTACAGGAGGATGGATTAGGGTGCATCTCCATGTCCCTTCCTGCCACACTGTGATTGTTCTGTGAGAACCTCGCATGTGCATTAAAATTACCACACCCCAGCAGCCACCTAGAGCAGTAGGAGTCATTTTGGTTGAAGTGACCAGAATTAGGGCTGGTATTTCAGAAGGCACCTGGGGTTTTCAGTGTCCCCTGGACCCACCTCATGTTGCACACTCAGCAGTTCTCAGCCTGCCTTTCCATGGCCACACCAGCCTGGGAGCTCAGTGTCCCAGCAGCAGCACTCAAGGGGTGTCTGCTCCACTTCCTCTCGGTGGTTCTCCTTTACCTTAAACCAGGAAATCCTGTTATGAATCTATCGAGCCCCCTCTTAGACATGGCTGTAATGCAGCAACACCTTCCAGCAGCCCATCAGTTCCTAGTTTCCAAAGCTGCAAATTTTGCCAAACGGTGTTGCCTGTTCTGGAATTAACAGCATATTAACCCCAACATGTCAATCCCAGTGTGGTGGCTGCTGAGCAACAGGGCAGCTTGAATCCCAACTGATTTGAATGGCAAATATTTTTAAAAAATTATCGTTGAAAAAAAAGAGAAAATGAAGAGTTATTGGTAACCAAAACAGGCAGAAGAGGAGCACCCTCCCAGAACCACTGCATCATCCAGCTACACCCACGCATCAGCTTTGCAGCATGTCCTCTGCTTCCAGTCACTTCTTCTAATTCACCTTGAACTGCTGCCATGGTTGAAGGAAACTTTAGGAGAAATAGGAGAAGCCAGAAAAACACAGAGCCTACATTACCCTAAAAATAAACACCCAAGAGGACTCAGAGTTATTCAAAAGTGAGTAGCTGGACTGAGTAGAGCCCCCATAAAGCAGCACATGGGTCAGTGACACCACCACCGTGGTGACAAAGGCATGGTGGTGATAGAAGCCACATCCTGGTTCACACATGGCACCAAGTCCTTCAGTGGGCTGTGAAACAGCCTCTTAACAGCAAAACCACAACTATTGCAATGTAAGACTGGGAGGAAGAGCAGCCTGTCAGCGGTGCAGAGAAGTATCAGATGGACCAGCTTTGGTATTTTTGTTCTTGGTAATAAATAAATAAAATTGTGATGATTAAGTGGAAGCAAAATAGCACAGTTATCGATACAAGTGCCTTTGCAGTACATTAAACCCAAGTAATTTAAAGACCAGAGCATTTTATATAAATAATTAATTATTTTTTGGTAAGCACAATGCCACTATAGTTGCCTAAATTTTCAAAGAAGGAGTTGCTTTTTAATTAGAATAAGGTCATTACAAATGCACGTGGGTCTTTAATCATTCATGTTGGAAGCAAGCTGACTTGGTCATGCATTAGAAAGAATAAAGCAGCTCTTCTCTCTCTCTAGACCACACCCAGCAAATCTCAGGGCTGCGAATAAGCAGAGAAGTCGCCCTTGCGATGAGAGCTCAGAGGGGCTGCAGGGCTGGATTTCATCCCCTGTGCAGCACAAAGTCGTCTGGGAAGATGCATTTGCTGAGGTCAAACTGAGAAGGGAAGGAAGTGCTGGAGAGCCAATGTGATGCAGAATCAACCTGCCCCAGCACCAGTCTCAAAGCAGGTTGTCCCCAGCAATTAGGGATGTTATGAAGGTAATTTGCTGCTCTGGCTTTTCAGATGGAACTTTCCAGAGATGCTTCCTTCTTCCCTGCATGGAAACAGAAGCCGAAATTCAGGTGCTGACATAAAGCCTTGCTGCAGTCGCTTTGCACCAGGTTTGCCCAAATTATGGATCCACAGCTCGGACATGAAGCCCAGACGGACGCGGGCAGAGCGGTGCTCCCCGGGCCGTGGCACCGAGGCAGCGGCTCCAGCCCGTCCCAGCAGTGCCATCTATTGCCACACTCGGCTCTATCGCAGGGAGCCAGTGCGGGGCAGGAAAGGAGCAGAGGGAAAAGGCTAATTCCCGTCGGAAATAACGGAACTTCCCAGTTCACCCACACACTGCTCCGCCTTAGAAAAGCTGAGAATGTTTAAAAAATCTGTGTGTGTTAGACCACACTAATCTCAAACCCTGTGATATCTGAGAGCTGAGTTCCCCATCAGAGCCTGGGATCCATAAGGATCACCTCCATCAAGTCCGTCTCCAAGTCCAACTCCCAGCAGGAGAAACCATTGTGCTTGAGCCAGCGGAAAGCAACCAGGAAAACAGGGTTTAGTGAGTCTTCACAGCCTGTCCGAGCTGTGGCCGTCAGCCTTTGCATCATGAAAGGGTGGGAAGGGCTGGTGCAGCCTCACACCGAGGGCTCTGCAGTTTTACATACACCTCAAGCGAAACATCCATTCTCCAGATATCTTAAAGAAAAAGAAAACAAAACCCCCAAGACCCAGCAACAAAACAGCAGCTGAGTTTCAGAAGCCTTACCCAGCACTCACTGCCAACGGGAAGTGTCTGTCTCCATCCTCCTCCCAAAGCACCCCCAGGAGCTGCAGAGGCAGCTGGGGATGTGCAGCCTCCATACCCAGCCTGAGCGGGGCATGGGCATCCCACCGAACAGAGAACAACATTCCACTTCTTCACTTCACTTTAGCCAGACATTGCAGCAGCTTGTCTCTTCCCTCACACGTCTTGCAGTACTTTGTCATGAATTGACTCTGATTTATGTTAACTAAAACCCTCTCTTGTTTAATATCTGGTTTGAAAAATGTTGGCAATAAGCATCAGTTCAGAGTAGATTTATACCCACAGACCATGTGGAGCACTGGGATGAGTTTCCCAGAACACGAACCCAAGTTTACCGAGTAAGAACATGAAAAACCCAAAGAGCTGATTCACATCATCCGACTCACACACAGCAGATACACAAGGGCAGCGGGAATCCAACAACATAAACCACAGGCAGACATTGCAATGCTCATGGATATGGAAGGAAAACATGGACTGCAGTGTCTCAAGAGGACAGAGAACTTGAAAGGACTGCAGGATCAGGTTTAAAAATTCACCACATCCTAAATTGCACCTGGTGGGACACAGGAGATGCTTCCAGGGGATCAGCTGCTGCCACTGGCTTGCACAGGGTTTGGGAGCAGGGATGAGCGAGTTAAGCCTTCGAGACACCTTGATTTTCCAAGAGACACATTGTTCCCTGCAAACTTCCCACTGGGGAAAAAAACTCTAAAGATAGACTCGTGGGATGTGCAGAAACACCTGTCTCCTTTTCCAAATGCCTTCCCAGATTGTCCCAGCTTACATCCCAACCTCCTCCTGTGCAATCCAACACGTGGCTTTTGGGCCAAAACAGGTAGAGAAGGAAAATAGGGGAAGCTAAACAATGTTCAAGCTTAAAAAAAAAAA
>VZRS01009903.1:78190-115930 GCA_013398055.1 Ifrita kowaldi | reverse complement strand
AAAAAAAAAAAAAAAAAAATTCTACCTTTTTTCTTCTTTGAAACAAAGCTTTGACATTGTTTAAAAGAAGAAAAAGTGTTGTGTTGATAAATATTAATAGAGAAAAGGACTAAACAGAAAGGTAAAATAGCACAAACATGAAACATTATTTTTGAGTTTCAGGACAGATGTTTCTCTTCAGCTCAGAGCTTTCCCTGGTTTTTGTCAGGGGACAAGAAAATCCCCAGCAGACACAGACCTGCTTTGTGAAGGGGCAGTGAGAAGGGGGATCTTTACTGGGCAGGCGAATTAAACAGCTGAAAACCAGTTACAATGGTTTGTTCTTGGTAGAGGGCGTCAGCTGCAAGAGCAGGGATAACTCACCCAGGGACACCGGGAGCACGTCACAAGGATGTCTGCGAGCACCTTCAGGCTTCATCTCACGCCGAGAAGGAAAAGCCACCAGCTGCTTCCCCAGCGGCTGCCCCACGCCCTGGGCGCGCGGGGACTTCGCTTTCCCCCCGCACTCGCTATGTCTGAAAAACTGAGATTTCTCCACCTCTGGCGAGAACTGGACCCCGTCGTTCCCTAAGCAAGGAGAAATCCCGTGCTCGCCAGGAGAGGGCCGGTGGTGCCGTGTGTCGGTGGGGACACAGCGTGGCAGCCCCGCGGGTGGGGACAGGGGGACACGGGGACACGCGTGGCAGCCCCGCTGCCGGGCTGAGGGCCGGGCTGAGGGACATGGGGACACGGGGACACAGGGACACAGCGTGGCAGCCCCGCGGGTGGGGACAGGGGGACACGGGGACACAGGGACACAGCNACGCGTGGCAGCCCCGCTGCCGGGTTGAGGGCCGGGCTGAGGGCCGGGGCCGCTCCTCCCGGCGCCGCCAGGGGGAGCTGCGGGAGCGCGCTCCGCCGCTCGGCGCCCTCAGCGCGGCCCTGAGCGCGGCCCTCAGCGCGGCCCTCAGCGCGGCCCTCAGCCCGGCCCTCAGCGCGGCCCCACCCACGCCCTGCTCCGAGCGGCCGGCCCGGGGCAAGGGGGCAAATCGGGCTCATGTGGGGCCCTGCCCCATCGCCCATCTGCCCTCTGGCCGAAACGGGAGCCGTGGGCACCGCTCCTCATCACGGTGGAAGCACAAATTGCTCTGCCCGGCCGCGCTGCTGAGTGCCCGGTTCGGGTGGCACCGAACCTCCCGCCCACCTACAGCTTGTTGGGATACGGGCGCTGCGGCTGTGAGGGGACCGGGAGCTGCCCTCCTCCAGCTGCCCTCGGCCGGTTCGGGGCTGAGCTCTTTATGCTCACTAGGTGGGGCCGGGCAGTGCAGCCTCTCCTGCAGAGCGGGGCTCGCATCGGGCACCGAACGCCTCCGGCAGCGACGCGGAGCGAGCTTGGCAGGGGCTCCGTCAGCGAAGGGCTGACCTGTGCTCACGTACTGCCCCGCTCTCCCCAGGCAGAGCCCCGAGCTCTCTCCTTGCCCAGGGCCCGACAATCACTGGCTGTTGTGTTGCCATAACCCCCGACCGTGGCTCATTTACCACCCCTACACAGGCTCTAAACCCCAACAGGAACGAGCTCTGTTACTCACGGCATCCTTATTACCCCTCTGTGCCCTAGGACTGGCTGCTGGGCCCGGGCATCTCCAGGCTTTTCAGCTCAGTCACCTGTGAAACGTTTCCAGCTACAGCAGTGGCTCTGAATTATGAATGAATGTGCTTCGTCAAGCGCCGGGCTGTGCTCGGGCTCAGGGATCAGCTCTCAGCCCTGTGCTGGAGGCAGCTATTGATAACAAAGCCCCTGCCACACACGTACCCTGGATGGATCCGGGGCCATCACCCCAATAACGCGATTAGCTGCTCTAATGCAATCGGAGGGAAGCAGTGCTGGGATGAGGGTGGGGAGGCAGCAGCCGGGATGCCCGGGAGGGATTCCCTGAGCAGCACGAGGTTGGCTGCATCACGCCCATCCCGGGTCTCTGGCCTGTCCCGTGGAAAATGCAAACCGCAGCAAGGCCGAGGTGTGGCTGCATGGACTGCGCTGAGGCCATCGGCTCTACTGACGCTGCTGGGGAGGCACTGCCCATCCCGACACCTGCCGAGGCAGAGCAGGGGAGGGAGGGTTTGCCTGGTCCTGCGGGAGCGTGGCACTGCCGCAGCTCGCACTGGCCCCGGAGCAAGGCACCTGTCACAAGGTGACTCCTGGGTTTATGGCCGCCAGGAACCTGCTGTGCAGGTGAGCAGGTGGCCCCAGCCATGTGCGCGGTTGTGCAAGAGAGTCCCGAACGTGCCACCGCATCCGTGGCCTTCAGACTGTCCCTGTGGCTCGAGGCTGCGCTGATGGAGGTTTCTCAGCCGTGTGTCCAGGCATCCTGTGGTTCTCCCCGGCTGACCAGCTCGGCCTGTTTGGCTCAGCCACACATCCGCAACCCCGGCAGCACCAGGGAGTGGCATCCGTGTCAGAGGGGTAAGGAACCAGCCGAGTCCCCGCTGCCCACAGAGGAGTGTTTGCTCTTGCTTCACCCGGGTGGTACCAGATGAGTTACTGGTTTCCTCCTTTTTGCTGCTGTCGGTACTGATCATGGGAGAACAGCAGGGAAGAGGGAGAAACCCCCTGCTTTGGTGGTTGTTTCTTTTTTTGCTAGGTTGGGGTGTTTTTCCACACTGCAGAGCTGGGGGATGTTGCAGCACAGAGGGCTGAGCCGTTCGCAGCCCGCGCAGGGACTGCTTTCCCCCGCAGCGGGGGCTGCTCCCGAGGGAAGCCGTGGCTCGGCGCTGCTGGGTGGCAGCGGTGGCCGTGCCGTGGCCGTGCTGCCAAGCCGGGCTCTCGCACAGCTCCTCTCCTTAGCACAGCCCGCCCAAAACGGGGTTTGCTCCCTGCTCTGGTGTTTGTTGCTGGCCCCAGCAAGGGGGTCTCATGCCCCAACCTGGGACACAGGCTGGGGCTTCCCTGCCCTTCTCGTTCTTCCTGTAGGGAAGCAATCCCAGCCTTGTCCATGAGGATCCACCTCCTCCAGCCCCTGCCCAGCCGCTGTGGGGGTCACACAGGCAGTGAAACCCCCGCAGCTCAGTACTCGTGGAGCACCACGAGGATTCCTCAAACAGGTCAGGAACGCCCAGCACTGCAAGACCAGGAGTCCCACGGGCTCCCACCCTCACTCCTGCCAGCGCTGGGGGAGCGAGGCCGCCTTGGCAGGCAGCAGCAGGGGCTGGAAGGAGCCTGTCACCCCGCAGGCTCCAGCCCAGCGCCGCGGGTGGGAGGAAGCTTCCCAGAAGACGGAGAGCTAAAAAAAGGCAAGGCTTGGAGCAACCCAGGGCTGCCAGCTATTTATTCTAGCATGCCTGTATGCTGCAGAGCAGGAGAAAGATATTTTAAAGCTGCTGCAAAAGGAAGCTTGTCTGTCTGCCTGGGTTTGTTGTTCAAAAATCCAATTACCAACAGTCCCCACCACCAGTCCCGAGCCCTGCACCACCTTCAGCCAAGTGTCTTCCTAACACACCAAGGCAGCCGACCCCTCCCTCAGAACTACACTGAAGCAGATGCTTGGAAAAAAGGCTTAAGCACCAACACAACAGGAAGAGTTTGGGGAGCATCCACATCTCACACTCAATTTATTTCTGGCCAGTCCTAATGAGAAATTTCTAAGCAGCTTTTAGCATCCAGGGCTGACCCTTTTTGACTCAAACTCTCAGAAGCACTTACCCCTCTGGGCTTACAAATCTCACCTCCTACTAAAAAAGCACACCCCAGCCTCCTGTAAAAAAAAAAAAAAAGCAACCACTGCAATCTCTGTTCTTGGATATGTATTTTTTACTGAAAAAATCATTCATAAATTAACAAATACAAAAATGTACAAACACATGGGTAAATAAATGTAATGACACAAAGGATTGCTTTGCTGAGAAGTGTGTGTGTGTTGTAAAACACTAATCTTCAGTGCAAAAACGTCCCCCTGGCACCTCTTAAAAACATAACAGTAAGCTCAAAAGCCATGATGATGGAAAGCTACTTGAGAGTTTAAAGCCACTTCTGATGGTGAGGGGCCCGAAGTGCGCGGCCGTTGCTCAGACGGTACCTCCCTTAGAGAAGCAGAGCTTTACGGAGAATTAGCTGTCAATAAATAGTTTTGCAAATAAAACCCACATGGCTCATTAAAAAAAAAAAAGAAAAATCAGCATCGCACAGGACCTGCCCTCCAGCAGGGCTGACTGACGGTGCTGATATGGAAGGGGCAAACGAGTGGCCTTGTCGAACTTCAGCTGCCAGAATATGTACAAGTTCTCCTTAATACAAGAATTTTTACACCATAACAGCACATGCGCTTGACAGTATGTTTTTAACAGTTACATTTACTATACAGTATTTGACATAGCTGATAAGATTAACAGTGCACAGTTTCAGATAACCCACATTTTAAAAAGGGAAAATAAATTCAACATGGTTAGAACGAAGGATGGGATGCTGCTGGGGATGGACCCTTCTGTGCCAACCGCAGAGTGCAGTTCTGAGCAGAGGTAACGGCTTTTGTTCCACACCAGGTGCGACGGGTGTCAGGGACATGGAAGGCTGAGGATCCCAACTAAGGTAGTTCAACACCTACTCACACACACATGCATGATTCCGCGGTAGTGAACTTAGACTAGTTGAAATACATTCCTTGTTTGAAGCACCATTAAACAAAGACAGGTTTCTAGCAAGGTCTCAAGATGAAAGAAAAGAGGGGCAGGGCAATGCGGGTTCAGCACCCAAAAAGGGTCCACGGGAATTACAGATCAAGGTTCTGAAGCAAAAGTCTTTATTGCTGTATGCGCCAGAAAAAGCAAATCCTCACCTCTGCCTATAAATAACCAGGCTGAATCCCCTCGGGAAGCGAGTTTAAAGCACATGTAAGTTCAGAGACTTTAAAACCTAAGTTACAAACTCATCAGCGCTTTTCAAGGGCAGGCTTGCTGTCCTCTCATGCCGGCCGATAAGATCTACACAAAACTTGTGTTTTCTAAACTAACGTTTTCTGGATACAGTTTAGGAATGCCCTGGGCAGTCACACCCACCACAGATGCGTATGGGGATCATACGTCCACGGAACTGAGAAAACAATGTAAACCATGAGAAGTTAAGGAAACCGAAGGCAAACAACGCAATGAAAAGAGTTAAAGTCCTTCGGAGGTCAAGTACCCGCCCTTATTGTGTGGAAATACAAACTAAAACCAACACCCAATGTATTTACTTTTAAGTCAGAGAGGTCCAGTGAAAGTGGCGGTGTCAGTGCTGTGTAAGGGCTGGACTGTGTCCGTGGGGACAGGGCCCGAAGTCCAGCCTGCCCACAGCGGCTGTGAAGGAAAGAGGGATAGCATTGGATGGCTGGATGGGCTGTGTGACCTAGCTCTGGCTCCTGGTCCTCATATTTTCATGTGTCCTTCATGTCTCTCACTGAGCTGTGACCCCTGTCCCACCAGCTGTGCCCATGCCAGTGCTGCCAGGCACCGAGGGGGACAGTGCAGGGCGCTGCCTGGCTCCAACAGCACCTCAGTGTGCTGCTGGATTTACACGATAAATACAAACTAAACCAACCTCCCAAACCATTCCAGCACGTTCCAGAGTGAGGGCAAGTGCTGCTGTCCGGGCAGGGCTCACGTGGGAACAGCGGCTCCATCCCGGCCCAGGGGCTGCGCTCCCCCAGCCCTGCTGAGAGAGCGCTGAGCGCCTGCCAGGCTCAGCCCTGCCCTCGGTGGGATACAGAGCAACAGCCACGGGACTGTATTCCATATGGCTTTTGGACGCATTTGCACATCATGTTGCAAAAGTGACAGAAAAGGGAGATTTTTTAATAAATATTTCCATTTCCTCACCCTCCCTGGAACAAGCCACCCCTGCCATGTCTGGAATGAGTGATGACCTGGCTGTATTTCTCACCCACCGCACTGGAAGGTTCTGGGCCCTGGCCCACAAACATTTCTGCGTATGCCCAGCTGGAATCATGCGGGCAGTCTCACTGGCTTAAAAGGGAACACCTTGCACAAGTACAGTGATGCTCACACAAGTGTTTACAGAACTCAGGACTAAAATGAGTGACCGTATGTAAACCTCTTGCTTGGACTTGAGCCACAGGAGAAAAATAAAAAGGGGCAATTTACACAGCATATTTACACTTACACTTCTTTAAGAAGCGATTCTGTTGTATATACTTCAAGCAGGTCATTTAAAAAACTGCACAGACATAGAAGAACGGCATCAGAAGTTGTTTGATCTCCCACCAGAGCAGTTGCCAACCAAATGGCTCCCAACGTTCGCCATCAAGAAGCCAGAGTCCCTCAGCTGAGCCGCTTCCCGGAGGAAAAAGTGCATCTGAGGAGAGTCCCAGTGCCAGAGATTGCTGGAGGAGGAATGTGGAGATGAGAGCAGCAGGTCGAACTGTTGTCCTGAAACCCAGAAAGCAAGTGGCAGAAAAAATGAAGAGACTGCTGAGCTCACTGCCCGGGTATCGGGCTGGATTGGTACAGCTAGGGCAATTTGTGCGTGCACTTTCAGCCTCATTCTCCAAAATACTGTGATCCTTCATTAGACAAAGTGTTGCTTGTCCTCGATAACCCTTGGAAAAGAAAGTCTAGCGTGGTGCTTTCTTGGTGAAGGGCAGAGCAAAGTTATTTTCTCCTCTTAATATTCGGTCACCAGAGCCAGCTCCGGTGTCAGGTTAACAGTGATGTTCTTATACAAGGCGTCATATGTGACGTTTGGAAAGTAGTTCAAGTTATTGAGGCCGTCCAGGGCTTGCCTTTCTTTTGACTTCCTCAGCAAGGCGTACCTGTGCAACGAGAACCAGAGGCCAGAGTCACTGCCACGTATCTCACAGCACATGCAAACTCTTCTCAATGCTACCAGAACACCTTTCAAAGAGCCAGGCCCAGGAGCAGCTACAAAAATGAACTTCAGAGCCCGTAATAAAGGCAATCATCACATTTAAATACTCTGTGTTAGTAAATATCAGAAAACTCCAGAAAAGTCCATCACCTGATAACAGGCAAAATGCTCTCTGTGCCACCAGCAAGCATTCAGCTGCCAAAACAACCTGTGACACCTGCCCGAGGCCTGTGGCTCCCATTTCCAGGAGAGGGCTGAGCTTGGGGGTCCTGCCAAGCCCACCATCCACACCATCCTGGAGAAATGCAGCTGAGGGGTTATGTGGTCCTTGCCATTTCTACAAAACCAGACATGAACAAGAACAGAACTAAACGGCTTTAGTCTGAGGGGTGGGGGTGAGGAAGTAAAACCAGCAGAATGGTGGTGTGGGGAAGGAAACTGCAGCTGGTGCACAAAAACAGCCTCAAGCACATTTAGAGGCAGTGTGATTAGATAGAAGGAGGAGGGTTGGGAGGGGAAAATAGGCAGAGACATCTCAGCAGGACAGTGACTCCCTTCAGCACAGCGCTGGGGGCCTGGAGGCACCAGGGTGAGTGGGAGCTGGGCTAAGACCTGGGGACAGAGAAAGCACCAGAGAAGGGTTGTGCCACGAGGCAGGGGAAGAAGCTGGGTGAGAACAAAGAGGGAAGTGCCAAATCTGGTTTCAAAGATGCCACAGCATCAAGACATGGGCACGACACTTAAGTGCCTTGAGGAAGGACTGTGTCCTTCTCCACAGAGAGAAGAGTCAGGTGTCCCGCGCCCTGCTCGGCTGGGAGGAGCAGCAGGGATTTGGATGGCAGCAGTTAGGACTTGCTGTGGGTAGCGTTACTGTCAGTGTGCTGTGTCAGGACTTGCTGTGGGTACACGCAGAGTGGATTTCAGAGGCGGGACAGAGCCTCCTGCTAACCCCAGGCTAGGCTGGACACCAGGTTCCAGAGGCAGCAGCTCACTGGGGCCAACTCTGCCCTGCCCATCTCCCCATCCCGCTGCACAGACCCACAGCTCCTGCTGACATGGAGCTCAGGCTCCCGGCTGGGGCCAGGAGACCACGGAACTGTCAGGAACCAGAGCTCAGTCCCATGGCACTATCAGCCTGCCATGCTTCAAGGGTTTGATGAAATATGGTTTTCTAAACCAAAAGCAACTTCTCTTTTTCAAGAGTGAAGTAAAAGAAGCATCTCTGACTGGCTGCATTCTGTCCAACTGAGAAATGAAAAGTAGGGATAAAGATAGAAACTCAAATGGAAACACCCCCAAAAACGAGTCTTCTGCAAAAAAAGACAAGCAGATAGTTCAAATCTCTGCAGCAGCAGCCTAAAGCCCCTCTGCAGAACAGAGCTTGCACTGCTCATCCAGCAGCTCCTCAGCTACAAGTGTTAGTTCCTGAAGTTGTTTGTGAAGCATGTATTTCTCCGGTTTTCTGTTGCACAGTTTTCAGAAGACTCAAATTCCACTGTGGTCTTCAGGCAGAAGCAATCAGTCAACCCTTGTACTCTCTGAAACAACCCTGGCTCCGGGACAAAGGGGTTGGAGCCCTCCTGGAGAGCTCCAGGGAGAATTTATCTTCTTGAGAAAAATGTTTGCACAGTACTTGTCCTCTTTTGGTCCAGCGGACAGTTACCACTCCTGATGAGTGTCTGAAGCCTCACAAGACAGCAAACCCTGAGTTCAGGAGCTCTGTACACCCACCCAAGCCCCAGGCTTGGGGCCAAGAAGCAGAAACAGAAGAATGGAGAGGGCGTTGCTGTTGGACTTTGTGAGTGTTGCCAGAGACACCTGATGCTTCGGCAGCCACACTGCAGGACAGCCCCTGCTCTGTGCTTTCTGCAGGCTGAGCAATGCCTCCTTCAGCACTTAGGTCAGGCTCTTGTAGAAACACTGAAGCTTCTCTGACACCTGGCAATAGCCACCCTGGAGAAAAAGGCGAGGCCCTCAGCCTGCCATGCTGACAATCCCCTCTTTTGGATGGCATCCAAGCAGCCACAAAGCAAGGACCCCTCACTGCAGGGATGTGGGGTACAAAATGCAGGGATGGAGGAATCCTGGCAAAGCTCTGCCTCTATCTCCCGGCAGTTAGTTTCCTTCAAGAGTTCAGGCTGTTACTGTCCTCAAACAGCTGCAGGGAACCTCCTACATGGTACAGACTCCTTGTGAAAGGCTTCAGGATTCTTAAAAAAAATTTACTTGCCTTCCTAGGAACTGCACTTCTCCCCGATGATGGTGGGGAATTGATTTGTATTTCCCTGTGTCTCCTTCTGGTCGAGTCACCGAGTAGCCTGCATACTGTACTCTGCATTAGAAAGGGGAGAAGTAAAATAAAATAAACAAAAAATAATCACCCGTTGTGTTTGCTGTGCTGGCAGTGCTTCCAGGGCTGCAGTCAGAGCTCCCAGGGCTTTGGCCTTCCCACCCACAGAGAAGCCACACAAACCTCCTGCTGCAGCCTGGGCTCAGGGCACATCACACAGCACTCAGCACCTCGGAGCCCCGCTCAGCTGTGTGGGATACTGTGCACAGAGCCAACGATTTCCCAGCCAGCACTTCTCTGCTTCCCATCCACTGCCCGTGCAGGCTGGAGCAGCCCCTGTTCCCACCGAGCCCCCACAGCCGGGCTGGCTCGTCCCCAGCCCAGGGCAGGCGGGCACAGCGAGCCCAGCGCCGGTGTGGAAGGTGACAATTGTCCCCTCAGAGCACGTGCCAGGCTCAGCTCGCAGAGCCACCACCAGGGCCCAGGGAGCCTGTACCTGTTCCAGAGGTCGTCGTCCTCGCCACCCCAGCCCCAGAAGGCGTTAGGGAATCCATTGATCTTCTGGAACTGCTCGACAGTCAGGCCACTCACCCCCCCGAAGAACTCATTGTACGGGAGCCTGAGTGGGAGAGAAGGGTCAGGAGTCAGAGCAGAGCCCACCGGCTCTCCCACCTGCCATGGGAAAGCCCAACCCCTGAGGATGCTCTCTGCTACTCCCTCTCATGCTCCCTTTGCACAAAGCCTGAGAAAAAACCCAGATTCATTCTCTGCCTTAAAAATAAATAAATTAAATCTAACAGTGGCTCCTCAGCAGTTACGGTAGCAGCGAGGGAGAAGGGTGCTTACAGGTACATGTACTTATCCAGCTTGGCTGCAAAGTGCCTTGGCATCTGTCCACACCCGTAATAGTTACGGTCATTCTCTGGTATGTGGTCCACGTCGTGGAAGATGAGGCAGTCCCAGTCCAAGTCCTTCATTGCTTCCCGAAAGCCAACGTTGAAGAGCATGGCACGGTTGAAGGGTTGGTTTCCAGCCTAGCAGGGAGAAAGTTCCTTCTCAAGAGGAGTCCCTACAGTTCATGCTCTGTGTGTGCTCTAAGCCCTGTCTAGAAAACTGCAGAGGGCAACCAGGTCCCATATTGGCACCATGAAAGAAGCAATGTATTGGAGCAGACTAGTGAAATCAACCAACACTGAAATATTCAATTTACAGTACAGGAGCAAAAATAAAGATGCTGAAGCCTTATTACTCAGACACTTGAAAAAAATCCCAATTTTGATCAATCTTTTTAAGCTAGGGCTAAATATGGAGGCACATTTACTGGGTGGATGAAGCCAAACAGCTTAAGTGAGAGGTCCACATACACATCAAATGACAGTCATGTTCTACGTGAAATGCCTAACTCTGGTCAGGCCATTCCTGTGCCTAGGGGATGCTGCCTGGAACTACTGCAGGGATATACAAAAAACCAGCATTGTCTAAACTGCAAATATCTGGTCCAAAGCTTTTAAAAAAAAATAAGTCCTACAAAACAGAATTAAAACAATAAAACAACAACACAAATCCCCGAATCTCTATTTTTCAGATTAAGCCAGTCATTTCTGGGTACGTCTCTTAGCTGTGCCACTTTTAGACAGAACAGGACAACTTAGACATTGCAACATGACCCCTACACCTCCCACAGCAAAGAGATGTGATCTGGCAGGGACACCCCTTGGGACAGGGCAGAGCTGTACTTGCAGCGCTGGCAGACGCGATTCAGGGCAGTGCCGCCCGCCCCGTGCTCACTCACCTGTTCCACAACGTAGAAGGCGAACTGTAAACGTTGCCGCTGCAGCATGGGGATGAGGTGTCTGAAGAGGACGGGAAGATGCTCGTATCGATTGCGGAATGGGATCAGGATCGCCACCTGATGAAGAGAGGACACGGCTCTTACTGCACCGCACCTGCTGCCGACCCCAGGCTGGGGAGCAGGACTGGCTGGTGTGGGGTTACAGGAGCAGCACTGAAAAAGGTGTCTTAGCTCTTCCATGTAGGGCTGAGCTGCCTGAAACCCTTCCAACTCCCAAAACATGGATTTCCTATTCACTTTTTGAGGAATTGTTGCTTTGGAAAAACTCAACGTCACCTTGAGCGGAAGGGAGACTTGCAGTGCCCCCTCGTCACCTCTGCCCAGCACTGGGGACACTAAAGCAGCCCTTGAGTTCACTATTTCTTCCCTGGGCGCTGCATTGCCACACTTCAGAGCTCCTCACATCATTGCTCTGAAGATGCAGCACCCCAGAGATGCTCCATTAACATCTTCCCACTGCCCACCCAGGACTCCCTGTCCCCCCGCATGGAGCAGGACACGAGGCTGCCCAGCTCCCAGTTACCTTCCAGCGAGGCAGGCAGTCACTCGGCTTCCAGTGCCCTCCCAGCTTGATGGAAGGGTCTTTAGAGAAGACCTGGTGGATATCCTCCATGGTGATCTCACTCATATTTACATCAATGGGGCCCTCTGCAGAGTGGGAGAAGCAGCGGGGGTGAGGAACTGCTGTGGTCCTGGGGCAGCACTTTGCTGCATCCCTGTCCTCCATCCCCAGCACTCTACTTCTTTTCTCCAGCATCAGCAAAAACAATTAGGAAATGCTGCTGATATAACGCCTCCATCTCCTCAGCCTTTGTGGCTGCTACTGGATGCAGCTCTCCATGAGAGCCCCACGTACATGAGAGCCCAGATGCAGCTGGGGTACCCCTCTACTCCTCCCTGCATGTTTCCAGCAGACTAAACCACTCACCTTAGCAGAGAGCATCCCCCCACCTTTGGAAACATCTGCCCTCAAAAACCTGATTTTCCACCTGAGGATAGCTTTGGTGGAAGCATTTCTCCCAGCTGCAGCTCCCCTGGCGGGGTCCAGCCCATCTCCCACAGCAGCCCCGACACAGCTGTACCCAGCACAGCTCAGGGCTGCGACTGGCAGCACTGCCGAGGCACAAGGGAGCTGCCCCACCGCCACTGCCCCTGGAAAAGGGCTGGCAGAGTCTTTTCACCGGCTCCCAGCACACAATCCCTCTTTTGTTTGTGTTTGCCAAGCAATGGGCTCCTGCTTCAGCAGGGAGACATGCCTCCGACACAGCAGGGATTAATTCCTGAGGGTGGGTAAACAATGATTTCTCAGGAGGGAGCTGGGCTCTAAACAGCGCTCCCATTCATCCCTAGGTGCCTGGCAGGGAAAGGTGCAGTGGTGGTGAGACTGGGAATGCCACTGAGTGCCCTCCAAAGCCACAGGGAGCAGGAGAGGGGCACAGGGCTGTCAGGATGCTACTCACTCATAGAAGGGAGCCTCTCAGGACAGGTATTGTTGGGGAAGTAGGTAAAGTCTTCAGGAAGAAACGTTGTGGCTTGCAGAAAGGTGTCATTGTGGCTCAGATCAAGAGGATAATCTGGGGAAAAAAAAAAAAAGACAAGAAGTTTTCCCCTGAGCTGTAAGTCTTATTTCCAGCCACCTCCCCATGCCACTGTGAGCAGATTCCAAAGTCAACCACAGCTGAGGATGTCCCCAGCAGCACAGCTGGAATGTGCTCTAGCCTTGCAACCCAGCTGGGTGCTCATCCCCATTCTGGGACAGGTGGCTGCAGAAGCCCCAGCTGCCTTAGCACCACATCGAAGAAACCTTTGCATTTTCTGGCCAAAGGAGGAATTTTGAGCATCACCTTTAGGTATCACAAAGGAGCACGTGACTCTTGAAAAGAAAAGCTACCACTGCCTTGTCCCTGAAAGACCCTGGCACAGCAAGAGGGGATGTGCTCCTCCAGCAGGTCCTTTCCCAACAGGGGAGAGGGAAGTCCCCAGGCAGGTCTCAATGCCAGCCAGGCGTGTCAGTGCAGTATCCTACACAGGATGCAATCCTGCCTGGAATCCTCCCCAAAGGATCAATAAAAACGATCACATTACACGCAGACTTCCCTCTGCTTCGCATCGCGCAGGAGCAGAGGAGTCCCAGTGCCTCAGCAGCCACAGCAGTGCCCAGCACCTCTCTCCAGCCGCCCATTCCCCACATCCTTTAATCTCCCGGGCAGCACCCTCCAGCCTGTTACACCTGGAGATGTTTTGAGGTCTTCCACTGGGACCTGTCATTTGCTGTGTCCTGCTAGTATGTAACATCATGTCAGTAACATTGTTTATGCACTCAAGTAAACAGTATCCAAACTATCTCAAAACTCAAGATGGGCTGTAAACAGAACCTAAGGGCTTTTCAAGTAGGGTAGATGTTATTTTGGATGCTTAATACTGTTCCAAATTTCCATAAGCAGTTTTCCCTGTAAACTCTCATTACCAGAGCACACCGCAGTACTCAGCCCAGGTGACAGCCCAGAGTGAAGCTCAGCTGCCCTGTTTTGCACCAAGGACTGCCTTTTTTGCTGGGTCCCTCCTTGCAGCCGTACCGGGCAGGCTTCCTCTCCCAGCTGTCACACAGCCTCACTGCCACAGCAGTGTGGGGACAATGCGCTCACCAGGCAGTGACACCCACCCAAAATCAATCAGGGAGGGAAGGTTCTGACCCCAGTGTTAATGCAGTCCTTGTGGCCACAGCACCAAATGCCTTCCAGACGTCACCACCATCCATCCCGTGTCTGCTCCGACCTGCCTGCAAGGCAAGGTCGCCCAAGGACGGTGCCCAGTGCTTGTGTGTGCTAAAACTGTCCTCATGGCTGGAGCTCTTGGGGAAGGACGGGTGTCCTCACGTGCCTGCGCAGCTGGGACTGGTATGAAACTCAAGCAAAGCCCAGTATTGCAGCAGCAGCACTGGTATCACTGGCGCTAATGCGGTCACCAGTTCCCTGCCTGCTGCAGGAGTACACAGGTTTTTGGATCACTTGAAGCCCCCCAGGGCAGAGCCTCAGCGGGATGGATGAAGGCTCTCACCACTGAAAGCAGCAGCAATGGAACATCTAACCCTCCTCCCCTCAGGGGATCAGCCACTTCCTCACCCTGCCTCTGCTTTACTGTATGTTTCCAGTCTTAAAAACAGCCCAGGGTGGCTGCTCTGGCTGACTTGGTGCGGCAGAGGAGGTGACCCGGGGTGTTCATCTCCTGTGCAAGTCGATAATTCCCCTCCCGTGCCCATCCCCAGTCAGGGCACAGCTGAACTTGTGGCTGCACCTCAGCAGGCTGGGCAGCAAGGATACGGCTCATACTTCTGCTAATGAGGGAATAATCTTGCCTTGTAAAACTCTGTCAGCCGCTGCTGCTGAAGCTTGGCGGGCGAGGAGCCGAGCTGAGCTCCCCACACCCCACACCAGCCTGATGCTACCAGCACCGGCGTGAGGCTGCGGGGACGTGCCAGCAGGGAAGGGACAGGCTGGGTGTCACCAGCCTGGCAGCAACGCCTCAGCCCAGCTCACGCACAGCCGTGGGCAGTTCTGCTTCACTGTTCCATATTTACACCACAACTCGTAACCCCACGCGTTCATGGACACGTGGATGATGAAGATGGGAGGGGGAGCCTGCGCTCCACTCCCTGCATCCTGCCCCAAGTTCAATGTATTATTTGTGGCAGATCTCCAGCCAAGTCATCTCGGTTCATACTTGCATGGGAAGAGTGAAGCTTACGAGCACCGGCTCCTCCACGTGCACAGAGCCAGGGCTCTGCACAGGTGCGTGCCTGGGAAGGTATTTTTTAAATATGAAACCTGATCCTTGCACTGAATTTGAAAGTGTTTACCCTCAGACTGGTTGAAGCTACAAGTTGAATTCCTGGAAAGCAAAGAGGTTTTCAGCTCAAATCCCATCATTTCAGACCTTTCAAAATTTTCACCTCTTATACAAGTTAGAAGCTTTTGAACTTTTTACATAAATAAATAAATAAAGTTTTTATATATTGGCAGTATTTCTATATATATAGGGTATTTTATGTTACACATATACTTTTATATATAAAAATAAAAGCGGCAGACAATTAATCAAAGCTTCCACCCTGCATTTACCAGTATAAATTAATTCCTTCCACTTACTTTTGAATGAAAATTGAACCTTTAATCAAAATTGCAATTATTCAAGAAATACCTGAGTCATTCACACTGCTGTTCCTCTTGGCATAGGCACTGCGGACCACCTGCTCGTACACCTGAGCTCCTATAGTTCGCATGTTCTCACGGATCATGATGCCTTGGGCTTGCATCATGAAGAGGTAGGTGTTCACTGCAAGGGAGGAAGAAAGAGGAGTATTTCCATGAGCATCAGCTTTTGTAGGGAAAAGAAATCAGGGTCTGTTGGAAACATTCCCAGCCTCTTGCTTGATTTCAGCTGCCTCCCGCCAGGCGGATCCCGGGGTTGCACGAGCCGAGGTTGCCCGGCAGAGCTGGGAGGGGCAGGGAGTTGGGCAGTGGAGGCGTAAGGCACGTTTGGAAACCCCGCTGGCTGACAAGGGGGACATACCCAGCCAAACCTGACTACCCGGCTGTAAGACAGCACTGCAGCTTAAACAACAGCACTTTTGCTGCTTAATTAGGGAGGCTTAATTAGGAAATATCATTATAACAGGAAACCAAGCTGTGCGCCTGGAGAAGGGCAGTCGTTCCAGACTGCAGCACCGAGGGCTGACACTTGCCTGGCAGAGGCACCCCAACAGGCACCACAAAAAGCATCCCCACACCAGACTGAGCCCCCAGCACGTCACACCCCGGGGCAGGCAGCAGCACAAGCCCTAGGTCCCTGGGGCAGCCCCCCAGCCACGTTTCTTCCCCCTCTCCTCTCCTGCTGACCCCGTGCCCTGGCACAGCTCAGGCTGAGCCTGATTAGATTTCAGTTTAAGCTGACACCCAGCTGGCAGGACCAGGCCCCAAAGTAAACAGCAGCAAGCACAGCCCTGTGTCACCAGCAGCTCCCATGGGACAGCAGGACAGCCACCGTGCACAGCACAGCAGCCACAGCATCGCTGTGCCAGCCACAGCCCTCTCAGTCTTAGGCTTAAGAACGAAGTGGAAAATAAAATCTTGACACAAAGATACCAAGAAGGGGCAACCTAGAAGGCCTATTCTGCACTAGTAATTAAAAAAACAAGTCAAAAGACACTCCAGGAGGGATGAAGAGGGCACCGGGCCAAGGAAACAACAGAGACCCTGCTCAGGGGAGGGCAGTGGCTGATGCAATGTCACCAGGAAACATCCATACCAGACAGGTCATTTCCACAGCAGGCATATCACAGCCTGAAACCAGCAGCTACCAGTGCCAGGAAGGCACAGTCATGGCTGGAGTCACCGGGAGCACAGGCTGGATACGGCACTGGTACCAGGGAGGGGGGGTCCCCAGCCCGGGGTACACACACCCTGCACCCCTGAGGGCTGCCAGCCTGCCCCCTTCTGCACCCACACACTGAGGCAGCTCCAGAAACACTGCCCAGACACATTTCCCAATCCCAAATGTATTTTGTTTTCACACAGTAAAGTAAATATTTGAAAGGGGGATGGAGCCCATGTCATGCCCAGAGCCCAATGCCATGCCCGGCTGCTGCCCATGCCCAGCCTGTCTCTGAGCCATGGGGAATCACTGGATTTTCAGCAGGAAGGGGGTCAACTGCATTAAGTGCTTGGCAACTAAATGTCTGGAAATGCAATTTTAAATGTCCATTTCCAGCCCCTCCCGTCCCATACTTGTACCCTTTGTGGTGGGGCCAGTGATGGCACCTTCAGCCAGTGGTTACAGCAGCAATGAGCAGGAGCTGGCTCAGCCAAAGCTGCACCCAAACCCTCTTGGCTCACCCACCTGTTCTGGGGCCAGCTCTGGAACCAGAATGACCACCAGGTCAGCTGGTGACAGCTACAGTTTAACCATGAGCTTTGGTGCAGTTTCTGGGCAAGGCACCTCTGTTGCAATGACCATGAGAGGTATCAAGTGCTGCTCCTCAGAAAGACAGGGAATTTGCTCTAACAGATGCCCAGGGATAAGGCTCAGGGGAAAGCTGGCATTTTGATACATCACCAAACGCCAGAAACAAAAGTAGCATGCAAAATTCCCCACGCAAAGCCTTACCCCCAAGCCCCAAAACCTTCACAAGTCCACAACTGTCAGCTCAGAGTTCAGCACAAAACAGCATCACCTCCCAGCACCAGCAGTCCAGCCCCAGCATCCCTCCCCAGCACAGCCCCAGCTTTGCCAGGCAGCTGCCCACCAGGATTTATGAAAATGGGAGCTCCTGCAGGAGTTGTTAGAAATGGGCGATTCGGGGTTAGCAGTGCACAGCGAGCGATGCAATCGGGGTGTAGGGCAGGATGCACAGGGCAGCCCCAGCCCAACCTGCCTGTGCAGGCCTTCCAGATGACCACAAGCTTTTCCTTCAGCTTATCAGCCCAGTGCCAGCCCTGCCTCGGGTGCAAAGGCGACGTGTGAGGGGCTGGTGCTTGGGGCAGGCGGCTCCCAAGGCCACGTCCTGCTCCAGTGACAGTACCCACCCCGCTGCTGGCACAGGGCTCTCCCAGGAGGCAGCACCAAGCAGCGCACCCAGCCAGGGGAACAGCAGCATCCTCCAGAGCCAAGCAAGCACGGCAGGGCATGGACTGTGCAGGAGAGCGGCACCACAGCCTCGCCACAGCCACCAGCAAATGGGCTGCGCAGCACCCCGCCCAAAAACACGAAGGCTACTTGAGGGCCAGGCACAGCTTCTCTCCTGCACAGAGCAATGCGGGGCTGAAGCCACTCAGCCGAGCTGGTTACCGGGCCCAGGCTGCTGCTGAAGAAGGGGCAGCGAGCCTGCACCTTCCAGCACACACGGAGCTGGGTCAGCGGTGAAAAACAACTTGCTGATGCTGATCAAGTAATGTCACTTTCTACTTCATTATGCTTCGACTTGCTGGGTAAAGCAGATCCAGGTTTGGTGAAGCATGAAAGGAGAGACAAATCAGCATCCAATCCCTGGTTAATTTGAGGAAGAGGGAGGTTTGTCGGGCACAGTGAAAGCGCCGTTTGTTCCCCTCCACGGCGGCAGACGGAGCAGGGCCTCGCCACAGCCACATGACACGGCTCGCTGGGCCGGGCTGCTCTGAGCTGCAGCAGGAATCCTGAGCAGACTGTCATAGCAGCCACCATCCCAGGGGAGCGCGGGCAGGAACAACACCAGCTTTGTGTCAGGCAGCAGCTGCCTTTTCACACATTAACCCCTTTAAGCAGATGATTAAGGAGATACCTGGCCAAGGATGAGTTGTGCCATCAACATGCCAAACACCCAAGATCAAGAGCCCCCCACGACCAGGGACCAGAGCCCCTTCTCCTACCCCCAAAACAAACTGCCTGCATGAGATAAGCTTCACAAACACCGTGTTCATCCAGAACACACAACTCGTTCAGGTCAGAAAATCGGATTTAATACACGTTATTGCAAACATTTCACTCCCTGTGTGCACACGGTGCTTAGATCATCTCCAGGGGCTGCTCTGGCCAGGGCTTGGGCTGCACCAACATTTGGGAATCGCTGTACCAAGCTGAAACCTCACTCCTCCTCCATTTGCTGCTCTTTTGATGAGCAAATTAGCCATGTTTTAAATTTATTAAGCCTGACCTGCCTGACCCTGCAGAGTCCAGGGCCCCTGTACCCAAGAGGCGGTTCCCAGAGCCAGGGTGCCGGAGATGCCAATCACCCCTGAGCATTTACCGCTGCAGATACAGGCTCGTGGTGGGCTTGGCCTGAGCCGTGGTTCAGCCAGAAAGCAATTCTCCCTGTTGTGATACATTGCTAATCTCATCACACAGGATGATCTTGAAAATTACATCGGCCTTCTGCCTTTCTTCCCTTTGGGCACGCAGCGCTTCAGAGCACACGCATGGAGTGGTAACAGCCCGGCTACTGCCACTGGGCAGCTGGACAGGGACAGGAGAGTGATGGGAGAGGGGAGTTGTCCTTTTCCACTAATTTCCAGCAAACCCTCACTCCCCACCCAGAAAACAAGCAAAATTTAAGAATCCATTTGCCCAAATAAATGCCTGAAGATTATTCTTGTTGGTTCATTAACGGACAAGTCAACCCTGCTGTGATTTAAACACACAGAAAACATGACAGCTTGTCACCAGCTGGAACAGAGGCACAAGACTGCACCCCAGGGCATGGCACCCCTTGGGATATTGCACCCTAACCTCTCTGCTCACAAGCAAACTGGAAGAGCAAGTGCTCACTCAAGCCAGGAGTGGATGCAACAACTTCAGCCAGGGAAGTAAAGTCCAATTATATAAATGAGCACTGAAGTCTTCCTGTAATCATTTCTCTGTCAGTATTTTCGGAGCACTTCTAATCAAGAAACAGCTGACTCTCTCATGGAAAATTAGTTTCATCGTGATGATACGTACTAGAAGAGGCAACAGGGTAATTTGCAGCTTGGGAGCTGATTTGGAAGAAGACCGACTGTGGTCTACCAGCCACCGACACAGGACAGGGAACAGACCTGACACGTCTGGATCCTGACCCTGACACACTTCCACCGCCTGCGGAAAGGACCTTCCCGCAGCATCCCGCTGCACGAGGCACAGCAGGGTACCCCAAGCTGGGAGAGACAGTCACTGGGACTGGGGTCAGGAAGAGGGGCCGAGTGGCTCACAGCAGCCCTGCACGCCTGCAGCAGTATCAGTGCCCAGCACGGCAGCCAGGCTTTCCTGAGGAAGGAGCCGGTCTTCCTCTGCTTTGAGATTTAGGGCTTTCTGTCACATTCCGCATTTTTCCCATTCATTAGTCCACACGTGCTGCAGCAGCACAGAGGGGCTGTTTGAGTTCATCACGGTCTCACTGCTATGAGCAGCCTTCTCCTACCAGCACCTGGAGCCCCACACCAGCCAGGGCAATCGCTGTCAGCCCCCGGAGTTCCTGTTTCAACCAGCACAGTCACAAACCAATGCATCACCAGAGAAACTGCTGCTGACCACTCCACCAGATGCTTGGAGTGGGCACAAGGTGCCCAGCAGAGCTTGTGGGACACCTCACGTGGGAGATGCAGCAGCGACCTGGAAGGGGTGAGGGTCCCGCAGGCAGCAGGGTGGGTGCTCGGGTCACCCTGCCAGGGCTGGGAGGTCCTGCCTGCTGCAGACGCCTCCCGCAGGGCCCAGAGACAGCGAAACCAGCAGAGTCACGTCTACGTTAAGCCTTTTGCTAAGCTCTCCCAGCAGATCCCCAGCATCAATCCAGCTCCATTAGCATTAGCAATACAAAGGGGTTTAATCAAACTAAGCCTCTAAGGCACTGATAAACAGTTACGATAGTCTTAACTCATAAATAACCCAACTAGGAAAAGTAGCAGCATTCCAGCGTTAATACACCATGAGACCTCCGTCTCTATTAGCTTTCCAGTGGCACTGTATTCCCCAGACATGCTGAGTGCCAGAACAACTGAATAAGAGGTTCCTATTAGTTTTAGAGAATTTAATATTAATGCCATCACTGTTACTTAGCCCTTCGCCTCTAAATAGCACAGGAAGGAATAATTTGATACATTAAATGGTCTAAGAATTAACAGTGCAGCAGCAGCACTGAGCTGGTAATTACAAACCACTTGTCCCCAAAATTGGCAAGTTGGCAGCTTGCACGTGCATACAGCAAGCAGGAAGATGGGAGGCTAAAGTGACACTCAGTCAAAACCTGAATATGGGAAATTTGTATCTGAACTGTCTTACAGAAAAATAATTCTGGGGAAGCCTCAGCAAGGGGAGGAAAATCCATATTATTCTAAGAGACCCTAAATTTTTCATGTACACATTTAAGGTGGCAACTTTCATTTGCAATCCCACAGCTGCCTGCTCTAAGGTGTTTGTGTCACCCGCTCTGAAAACTGCACTGGTTTTAGGATACCCAGCAAGAGGAGCACAACATGCTCTGCACACATGGAAAAACTCAGAAGGCCAAGGGAACTCATAAAACACCTACAGCACCAAAGCACCCATGGAAGGAGCTCTGCACCCCAAAAGCAGGCGAGGCTGGTGGTGGGATTGAGCCCCAGGGCACCCAGGCGCAGCTCCAGCACGTGCAGCACCCAGCTCCACGCAGGTGGGAAAACCAGGAGGACACCGTTTACCTGTGCACCAGGGCAGTAATGCCAAGGATGGCTGTAAAATCACATCGGGCTTTGCAAATCCCAGGAGCAGCCCAGGGCTCTGCTGCAGCTCCTCTCTGTCAGGAAGGGCACAGTAACACGCAGGCTGGAGCACAGAGCGTAACAAGCACTTGCCCAAGTTAAATATTACCCTTCCTCGAGAGATTCAGACTCTTCTACTTCAATTGCCATTCAGGAGATGCAATTGCACATGACTGCATGTCCTGTTTATCTTCCATCCCTCCATCCCCATCTCCAGCCAGTCTGCTCTCTCCATCCCGCTCCCTTCAGCAGGGCCAGCACAAACGCTTCCCAGGAGGAGCGGAGCATCCGCTGGCAGCAGATTCCCGTGCAGGCAGAGCACAAACACGCAGCTCTCACCCCGCACACGAAATGAGCAATCAAAGGCTCTTCAGCAGGGGCTGACACTGACACCGACCCGACCTCCGGGCTGGCAGCACCGGCTGCTGCTACCACAGCAAACATTTACACTTCCAAACGCTTACAGCTCAGCGTTTGTTCCTCCGGTTCATTAGGAGACAAAGGGGTGGGAATTCCTGCATCCTAGACACCCTCTTAAAGCGTCAGGAATCCCAGTGCCTGAGTCCAATGCTCATGTAGGATCAGGATGAACAAACAGAGGGAGAGCTTTTGTAAAGAAAAATAATAAATAAGAATTAAGTGAACGCTTGGGCAAGCAAGGGAGAGGAAAAAACAGGCAGATCGTCCCCAGCGCTGTCCTTGAAGCGGGAGGGCAGGTTAGGACATGGGCTGCTTGGGACAACTCCTCATCCCCCGGGCAATGGGAACTGGCACAGCTGCAGGAGACAAAGGAAATCCTCCACTGCAGGCAGGCCCTGCCACCAACTTGGGCCTCCTGCTCAAACAGGCAGTCATAGAACATGCATGAAAATGGGGACACGTGGAGTGGTGCTGCCTAGGAAATGCAGTCAACAGGGAGTTTCAGCAGTGCTGTCCTTCACCAGGTGAAGCAATCTAGAATACAGTCAGACCACAGCAGAGAACAGGAGACAGGTGGGATTTGGATTTAAAATTTCTGTATACATCACACACCAGTTAAACAGATTTTGAAATCGTTGATTTGTTAGTCTTCCAAATTAGGAGATCATACCCATTGGAGAGTATGAAATTGTCAAAAAACAACTTAAGAGTAATGGATTTATTGACTCAGTTCACACACTGCAAACTGCACTGTCTGGAGCTTTAACACCCTGACTTTGAAGGAGAAAAAGAGAACAGGTTCTGTTGTTTAGGCTATTCCCCCCCAAAAAACCAAAGACCTGATTTTTCAAGCATGTTTTACAAGTTCAGCATGGCTGAACAAAAAGGGTTATCACATGTACAGCCTCATGTCTGCTGCAAGGAAGCTGCTCCAAGGGGGGGTCCGAGAGGCTGTTCCAGGTCAGTGGTTTGCCTCTCACACCAGGCTGGACCGTGCCGGTGGTGAGGCGTGAGGAGCCCTCCCGCCCAGCCGGCACGCAGGGCAGGACCTGTGCTTGCAGCATCCAGGACAGTGGCCGCTCCTCGCTCCATTCAGCGAGACCCGCGGCACACCTTCCACTGCCATTTATGGCTAAAGCGTGGTCCAGCATGTCCTATTTACATCTTGTCTCCAAAAAAAAAAGAAAACCAGCACGGGGAAAGCCCTGCTCCCAGCCTAGCTCGCCCACGACGCACGTGTCCCGGGGGACCCGCTCCTCGCCGCGGAATGAGCGGCGGAACCCAAGGCAGGGATTCTCACCCCCGGGGAGGGCTGGCCTGTGCCGAGCCTGTCCCTGCCTCCGACCTCAGCAAGGCAGGAATCAGCGGTGGGGACACCCCAGCAGCCACCAGGGAGGGGCACGGCAGGGACAGAGTGTGATGCTCCGCCCGGGCTCACCCTGGGCACACCCAGGACCGCCCTGCTCAGCAGGACACGGCCACCTCCAGGAGCTGCAGCCCCCCGCCTGACCCGAGTCTGCTGCTTCCACTCTCGCTGGGGCTGGAAGGCTCGCTCTGCAGTGTCATGGCCAGTACCTGCTAGTGGGAATAAAGCATCCTGAGCTGCCTCAGCCTTGACAGTACAAAGGCTGCTTTGCAGCAAGCACAATTTGCACCATGGAGACCAAGGAGAGAGCCTGCTGTTGCAATGCCCCAAGACCGTCCCTGCTGCGGTTTCTTTTCTGTACATTGCCAGGTCCTGGGAAAGCGGCCATCCCAGCAGCCAGAGAAGGAGCACAGCCACAGCCCCACCTCCACACTATGCATCTGCCTGGCTTGCCAGCCCTTTCAACTCCTAAAAAATCCTCGAAGCTGGAATTCTTCGATCACGTGGGATGATTGTTGTCCGAGATTTTCAAAGGCAGCAGCTCAGAGCTCCCTGCCAAGGGTACTCTCACCATGCAGTGCCATTTAAGACCCACAGCAGCTTGGCCTCCACAGTCAGATTACAGAGTTGTTCTTGTCTGCAATAATTAAAGGCAACACTGTGAATGGCCTCTCCAGCTGCTGTGTTTTATTAGAAGCAAAAAAAGCTATCAGAGAGCGGGTGCAACTTTGAACTTCCAACACCCAGACCATTACCTAAGGGATTTTGTAAGAACTATGACATCCTAAGACATTTATTAGCTTTGTTGTGAGCTATGCAACCTTGGAACATATAACATTTTTGTATGATTTTCTTCTGCCTGACAAGCAAACTGGTAATACAGCTGCTGTAAATAAACTAACTGATTCCATTATCAGTGTAAGGAATGACTTCACTGGAAAAAAATCATCCCTCTATCTATGAACTTATTTAACACCTAAGAGACTGTCCACCAAATCCCAGCCTGTGTGACACCTATCTATGTGCCAGCAGAAAAGCAATGGCATGAGTCTGTTAGGGATGCCATGAACAGGGAAAAAGAAAAAATCCTTCCTTCCATCACCCCACAGACCTGTGCCGTCCGTGCCCTTCAGGACCAGACCCCGGGGCTTGGCACACGCAGACTCTGTGCAGGGACAGGGCTGTGCTCGTGGCTTGCCCCCAGCCCTGCCCTTCTCTCCTGCCTCTGCTGACTTGGCCCTCCTTCCCAGACTTGGCCAACATTCACCAACAGTACAGCCACGCTGGTGCCAGGCACAGGAAAACCCTAAACCTTATCATGGGAAGGGAGAACAAAATGCCCTGGCTTCAGAGAGCAGATTCGCACCACCCTGTACCACAGCACCACGCTCAGAGTGTGCCTAAGCACTGCCATTAAGTTACACATTAATCCCAGATAAGCAGTCACAAGGCTATTGAGCCAGCGAGCTCAGCAAGGGATCAGCACTTCCACAGCCCCAAGCTGCAACCAGGGTTCATGGGACATCACCGCCTGAGAGGGACGGGAAGCTCATGACCCCTGACTCCCACCCCACCAGGCTCTGTTGGGTTTATACAAACAGGAAAGAACCTGAGGCAAGTTCAGCAGAGGCTGTCTGTGATCAGGCTGTGGAGATGGGGTTCTGGGCACAAAATATCCTGCCTGTCCCTCTGTGGGCAGGAGCAGCCATCGTTGCCTCCTCCTGCCCCGGGCCACCAGCACTCATCTGGCTCTGCAATTGCTTGGGGAGGGATGAGCACACACAGGGGCACACCAGGGAACAGCAAACACCCTGCTCCTCCTTCCCTCTCCCCCACTGCAACACCTTTAGGTTCCTGACACACAGCAGCACCTGAACTTTCCTTAAGAGAGTTAAGTGTCTGCCGAGGGATCTGACCACTCACTCATCGATATGTGCAACAGGGCAGAGGGGGAAAAATAATAAACTAATCAACTCCAGCCTGTCTGCAGCTGGACGTCGAGCTCTGCAAACATGAGCCAGACATGCGGCTACCTTGGAAAAGCTAAACTCATTGGGAACGGGAGGCCCGTGCTCCCAGGTGGAACAGCCAGAAGAGCTGAGCAGGCAGTGAGGGCAGGACTCCTCTGGGCCAGGGCAGCCACGAGGGGCCTCAGGAAGGAGCTGCTTGGGGCTGGTGTCCCACAGACCCTGCCCACATCAGCACCTCCAACTCACTGGGCATGGCATGGTTCCACAGCAATGCAGCAGCTCACCCTCCTCCTCCTCCCTGCCACAGCACCAGCCATTCCCTCCACACCGGATAACAAGATTTTAGATTACACCAATTTATGCACTCAAGTTACCCAATTTGTGCAGGTTGTGTTTGCTTCCCCAAGGTATTACAGCTAAAGGCCATCCTCCCCCCTTCCCCCATGCATCCAAGCCCTTGGCAGCCCTATAAATGCCGTGTCCCTCCCTGGCAGCATCCCGTGATGTTTGGGGATTTGTGACCCCTCCCCTGCCAGGGGTGGACACCCCACGTGCAAAGGGAGGCAGCTGGGGGAGGGCAGTGTGGGGAAAAGGGTCACTGTCAGCACCTGCTATGAGCCCTGCTCTGCCCCCAGCTTTCTGCAGCGCAGCAGCAAACCAGACAATTACCGTGTTGACAGTTTTTTCTGTTTTGATTAGGGGAAAGCAGGGTTGATCTAGAGCACCCTGAAGCTGGGCAGCCCCCGCCCCCCTTCCTGCCACAGCTCCCTCCATCTGCTCTTGCCCTACAGCCCTTCCCAACCCGATGCACAGAACAACCAGCCCTGGAGCTGCCTCACAGGGCCAGGAACCAGCACAGACCCTGCTGCTGCAGCCTAAAAACTGTCAGACCATTTGGTACGGCCCAAGACACCAAAAAGTCAGGCTGGTGAGGTGATTGCACACTGACAAACCTGCCCAGGCCTCCGAAACACGAAGGGACGCTTGACCAATCCCTGCCTGTAACTCCACATACGAGTTAGAGCAGGAAGATGCATAATGGGTCTGGGCAGGAGGAGAACTGAGGCAGCACCTTATTTGCAGGTTTGATTAGCAATAAATTAAACATGGAACATTTTACACCTGTCACACAAGACGCTCTGCCAGCCCCACAGCAGGCTCAGGCCGCATCCAGGAGAGATGGGGCAGCCAGGAGAAGGGGCCCACAGCACAGGCAGGATGTGACAGAGCATGGCCTGCATTTGCTTCAGGGTTATTCCCGCTGCAGCAGGCAATGAAGCAAAGACAAGGAGGTCTGAGAGGCAGAGGGGAGAGACGTTTGCAAAGTCCCAGGGCTGCTTTATGCAAAGGGAAGGAGCAGTGATGCTGTGGGGAGCACCTGCTGCTGCCTGAGAACAGTCTGATTCACCTCAAAGCAGAAGCTGCCCATATCCATCTCCTCCAGCCAAGCCTTTTGGTTGGGGTATTTTCAGTTCTACAGGCAGTGCCCACAGTCACATTCACAGAGCAGGAGAGCTGTGACCTATGTTTACCCTCCTTGCATCAAATGGCAGCAAGACAGAAACTGGTTCCTGAAATAAACTTCTCATTTTAAGAAAAAGAAAAGGTGATTTGAATTACCAGTGTATTTTCAACAGCTTGCTCAACTGGACCATGTCACTGCACGCAGGTGAAGAGGTGCAGAGCACACTCACAGCTCACAGACATGGAGACAGGGCGCCCCAGAGCACCAGCACACCTCTTGTGGCAAAACCCCCAACCCCACAAGAGAGAGACACCACACACCTTGGACAGTGTGCTTGCCCTGCCACTCCAGGCAGACCCTGACAAGCACAACAGCTCTTAACTGGAAACTAATTTTAAACTTGCCTCAATACCTGCCTATAGGGACAGTTCTGAACTGTTGGCTCCCTCTGCACAGCCACGGCCACAGCAAGGAGCACCCTCTGCTTTGCTCCTCTGCAACCAGCACCACCTCCTCTGCTGCCAAAGTCCCATAGGCCCCAGAGCAACACTGAAGTGGGGACCAGGACAAGGGCAGAAGAGACCCTTGTGAGCTCCAACGCTGCTGACAGCCACTGCAGGGGGATGTGGGGCTCTCTGTGTGAGCAACAGAGAGTCTGGTCTCTGCTCCAGAGCCACACAAGCTCACAAGAGTCACAGCTGCTTTTCTAGAAGGTGGAAGCCTGACTGCCAAATGCCAGAGCATCTCACTTACCTGTCAGCATGAAGCTTTATGTATCTGGAGACATGGTTTCCTTTTCCCCAAAATCCTCCATGATGGTCAATGACTAACAACACTCTCACACTCCTACCTCCCCATCGCCTCAGACTTCTCCAATCTGGTTTCGCATTTGGTCACTGCTGCTGTCAAACCTGCCTGCTGAACCTCCGGCTTCTTCGAAAGCAAGGCTTGCCACACAGGCACACAGCTGAGGAATATTCCCACTCAATAACTGGTCTCCAGGCTGGCATTTCCAAGGGCTTTGATCCATTCCAAATAAGGCAATCAGCTTAGCCCTTGATTAAATACATAGCATAATCCACCTAAATCTTGTTAGCCGAGAAGCAAGTTGCTCGTCTCACCAGTTGTGGGTGGCATTGTGTGTCACCGCGGGGCAAGCGGGGCTGTGGCAGTGTGAAGGTGTCCCTCGGGGCATGTCCTGGGCAGGCAGCGGCCCTGGGGCAGCCAGTGACCACAGCAAGGCCACTCCAGCGAGGCCCTGTGGACTCAAGATGCAGAAGTTCACGGGATCCTTCTGCAAAGCTTCCCCTGTAGCACGCAAAAAAGCACCCACAGAAGGTGCTTGCCCCCTCCCAGCTGGCAGGTACAGGGAAGGCAGCAAAACCCTTAAGAAACAATCCAAGAAAAGAAAAACCACTGACTCTGAGCAAGGGAGCCAGGCTGCAGCATGGAAGGAGGATGCGCTGCAGCTTTGGGGAAATTTCATACCAAAGCAGTTTTCCCTTCCTCGGGAGGAATGAATTGGTGGCCCAGCACTGCAGAGCCTCAGCAGAACAGGATGGTGCTGAGGGCGAAGCATGCCCCAAGGGCAACTATTCCCCTGCCAGACAGGAGCCTGACCCTGTGAGATGCAGGTGTGCAGGCAGGGCGAGATGCAGCCAGGACACCAGCCCCACACACACGTCCGGCTGCTCTGGCCAGCTCCTCCAGCTGAGGAAGCAGGGAAAAGCAGTACCACTTCCCTCCTGGTCTCAGGCCCTTCTCCACTCCTGTGCACTCCCCAGAGCAAACACCAGTGTGGGTGCACACATGCTTGTGCTGTCCCCAACAGGGGGGACAAGGGGAACAAGGCAGCTTGGGAAGTCTGGAAAAGGAAACCCTCCTTGCCCAGGTGAGCCCTGTTCCTGTCCTGCTTGGCTCTGGGATAATATTTACAGGTGAGTCTTTCAGAGCCCACCGAGGCACGGCATCGAGCAGGGGAAGACTACGAGGATGCTGTTTCCCAGCACTGAGGCTGTGTGTCCCCACGCCCCAGCAGCCGCTCCTACCCAAAGTTAGCTGGGATAGAAGACAGGAGAGATCTGCTCCTGAGATTACAGTGGAGGTATTATTTAAGTCACAAGAAGACAAATTCCCTGAAAAGTGCTATTGCTCCCTATTTCCCTCCAGGTTTTGGGCCCAGCGCGTGGGGACCAGATCTGCATGTAGGTGACCCACTGGGGGCTGATCCCAGGAGCCCTGCAGATCTCTGTTCCATGCTGCATTAGCAACTCCAACACTTCCTGCAGCAGCCAGGCACGTTTCAACAGCTACTGGAAGGATTTTAAGTTAATTTAACCCCATTAATACATTATATGGCTTCTGTCATCCCAGTTACCCTAAAAAACCCAGGTAAAGATCTCAAGGGAAGTGCAGGGAAGAGGAAAAAAATGATCTAAAAATTAGTAAGGAGGGGGGGGAAAAAAAAGTCTTGGGCACAATCCCAAAACACAGTTTCAGGCAGATCAGGAAAAAACTTCACAGGATTTCAAACAAAAAAACCCGAACCAGCCAACAGAGGCAATATCTGCTTTCACCAAAAAGTAGCCAGGAAGGCTGAGCAGAGCTCAGCTCGCCAGTCACCAGCTGGTGTAACAGGAATCAGGTTTTTGGCATGGGGATCCTCCCCCCAAGCCGGGCAAGGAACAGGCTGCCCGCAGAGGAGCTGGGATGATAAATGACAGCAGTTGAGCACTGCAGGGGCATTTCACCGCTTCAGAGGTTGCTGCTATAACAATCTTCTCTGACTCAGCAGCTGAAAGGGACGCCGGGAAGGAAGCACCATAAAAAAAAAAAAGTCATGCATTATTAATATGGACTCTGGCAGCAAGACATGAGTTGGAAAAACACTGAGGGGGAAAAAAATATGACTGCAGAATAAAAGCGAGCTGCGTGTGAGGAAGCATTTCACACTCCTGCGGGAGTGGGGGCCACCCTGTGCCCCTCCAGGGTCCCCAGCTCCAAGGGAACCCCGCGTTTGCTGACAGGAGCACAATATCCACGGTGTTCTCCCTCGACTCAGGCTGCTGCAGCCCTGTGCAGAAACCATCACGAGCCCTGGGCTCGGCCCGCACTTGTTTCCAGCTACAGCAGCTCTGGGCTTTCCTGCCGTGGCCCACGGCCGTTCCAGCAGGCTTATTTTTATTTTTATTTACCTGTGCTCTGTGCATCGCCTGCTGGCTCCCTGCAGCTCCCCCCTCACATCCCAGCCCTGCCCGGCCCTGCTGACGGGCGGCTCAGCCGGAGCAGCCGTGTCAGAAGGCACCCACGGCTCCGAGCCACAGCCTGCAGCCTCTGCCAGCCCTGCTGACGCAGAGGGCATGGAGGCAGGCACTGAAATGCCTTCCTTTTCCTGCCAGGTAGTGAGGGGAAAAATATCTGTTTGCACTTGACTACCTGGTGCACTGCAGTGTTTGCTTTCCTCTTCTAGTCCAACTGCTTTGTACAGGCTTTTTTAGAGGCAATTTACAAACACTAGCATTCACGTAGCCGTCTTCTCCACTTTCCACCCAAAATCCTTGTTCCCAGCCTGCTGTTGTGGGGAGACACCATCAATCAAGAGTGTGCACTCTTTTGTCACAGGCACCCCATGGCCCTTGCCAGCCTGTCCTGTCAGTGCAGGAACCCCCCCGAGCCCCACTCAGGAGCCTCGAGGCAGGGTATGAGCATGGGTAAAGTCTCAGCACATCTTGGTCCTCAGTCTCTCCAAAGCAAGGGAGCAGGCTAACACAGCACCAGGTTTCAAGAGGCTCCTTTGACTATTTGTATGGCAATAGCATTCAATAAAACTAATCAATTATTTTGCCATAAAATTCTCTAGACACACACAAACACTGGTTGAACTGCTTATACCACAGCCCAGCCCACAGCAGTGAGGTGGGTGTTTTGCCTGTATTTGCTTTCTTCCATCACGTGTGCAGTGGCATCCTCCATACAGAAACAGTTCCCAACCTTTACCTTTCAGATTAGAAAGGCACAGGGAGGGAACAGCTTCACAGGAGCTGTCTCACACGCAGCCCAACCATCACATGGGCATGCACCTGCTCCATCAGAGCAGGAAACAGCACAAGCTCCGACCGAGCAGGAAGACTGAGGTACAACCCACAGGAAAAAGAACATGGTCCTGTTTGAACCCACATCCCCTGGCAGCAGCCTCTTCCCTGCCACAAGAGCTAAGGGACAGATATGGACACCCCAGCTGCAAGGGGGGCTGGTCAGCACCCTAACAGCATCTTCAGAAGGGCCCCAGGATGAAAGCCCCGCTCAGGGCAAGGGCTCTGGAGAGGTTTCTGCTGGCCCAGGGATGCCACACACAACTGCAGGCTTACAAAAGGGCAGAACCCCTTGGTTTTGCACCTCTAACAAAAAGCTAGGAAAATGACCTTTAGGAAGTCACACACTATGTCACCACACGCTTTCAGCTAAAGGCCCAGCAAGCAAGCGCTGACCCGTCACCTCCCTCGCGTAGCCAGGAGGGAGGCAGGAGCTAAAACTGAGCTTCTCGCACCCCTGCAGTAACATTTACATGCTTTAAGAAAGCAAAGTGTCAAATAAGGTGTGGTGAAGCTTGTGGCTTTATCAAAAACACCCACAGTCACTACAGAGCACAGTGGATTCCCCAAACCCACCTCCCCCCAGATCCCTCCTTCACTTTAGCAAGGCCAACAAGCCCCAGAAAATTCCTTTTATAATGAAAAAAGGACCCCATGGCCCTGCCCATCATACACCAACCACAGCTGCACCCTCGAGGACACTTCCCACCGGGATGAGGGCTACGTGTGCCATCCGCTGTTCCCCCTGGGACCCTTCCAAGCAGCAGATAAGGATGGCCAAGGGCTCTTCTCCTGCTGGGCACTTACATCACCCTCAGCTTTCCAATCCACCTTTCCTTTCAAAATAAGAGCAGCTCCAGGGTAATGCTGAAAGCCCTGGTGGTTTTAATGTTATCTATTTCATATTCCCCAAAAAACCACACCCACCAACATCTCTAAAAAATTTCTGATTTGGGGTTATCTTGCATTTCAACAGCACAGTCCACTATTCATTTTCTCCTCCATCTCTCCAAACAGGACTAATCCCCACGGTATTCAGACTAGTGATAGAAAAGCTTCAAACACACATTAACCACCCTAAAGCATCCGTGTTCAAAACGCTGCCAGCCAAAACCACAGCCAGAACAGTCTGAATGTAATGGAGAAGAAAAAGCCTGTATGGAAATAAACTTTACTAAAATAACCCAGCAAAGGTTTTGTCAAAGTAAATACACACATTGTATTGTGACAATGATGTTTTAAAAATAAAGCTGTTCAGGGAAGGCTTTTCTTGCTCTGTACAGCTGCATATCAGCTTCTCTTCCAGATCCCTCACCCCTCAGTGCTGCCACGGGGAGAGCAGAGGGCTCCGCAGGGCCAACGGCACATCGGCCGTGCCACCACCACTGCTGCCACCCTTGTGAGCTTCCCCAGAAGTTTCAGTTAAGATTAAGTATTTAAAGACTCCATGTGCTTGGATATTAAAATCCACCAATTGTAACAGCATTCAAATGGGATCAAGTGCAAACACACAGCTCCCCACACTGCTCATCTCCTTTCCCTGCAGTGGTCCCCAAGGGGGTTCATCGTACCCTGCAGAGCAGATGCCGCCTGAGTTAATGCAATTAATGAGTCCACCTGGAAGAGAGGCAGAGGAACAGCTCAGGAAATAAAGCAGCAGCATCAGAGCCCTTATCTCCAACAGAGTCAGCAGCCACCTGAAGTGGCTGAGCGCCTGCTGAAGCCCTGGCCTTCCATGGCCTCCCAAACCCATGAAGACCATGTCTCCTGGGCTGACAGCATGGGTGCTTTAAGGACTACTCTGCCACAGATTATTGAAGTTTTGAAGCACTCAATCTGCAGGAATGAACCAGTACCTGGAAGCTTTTGTGCCTGCCAATCAGCTTCCACGAGCCAGGCTTCCAGAGATACATGGATGAAACACGAACTCTTCACGTACTCTGCAGTTGCAACATCCAGCGAGCCACCAGCAAAATAACGCAAACCAGACGTGCCTGACAAACAGCACAGGTGCTTACAGGCAAAGAAAACCCAGTAATTCATCTGCCCTCAAAGAAACCTTGTAATCTGTTAGCCTTGAGCAAGAGGTGGTCTCCAACCAACGCTCTGCACCACCAGCATCTTGGATGCGCTGGCACAGGAGCAGCTGAGTGGAACAGGGCTGCTCCCCAGCCCGGACCCGCCTTGTAGGAGCCTCTTTGCCAGAAGAGTGTGGTGCTGCCAAAGGAACAATCTCCCACAGCTGCCATCGCTTGTAGCATAGGAGATCCTGAGCTCAAGTTCTCGTATCAAGGGGCACTTGAGGATTTCTTACTACCCCCAATCACCGTCAGATCCAATGACTCCAATGTCCTCTGTGGGATACGCTGTGGAACCGGGCTGTTCCTGCCTTCAATTGTGAAATGCTGGTTGGCAGATCTTTCGGGCAGAGGAGAGTGAAGGAGGGCAGTGCTGCCGTGCTCCACACTGCCTCATGCTGCCCAGGGAAGACCTGGAGATGAAAGCCAGGGCTATGACAGCACAAACCTCATTTCATTATTCCAAGCTGCACCTTCACCTTCTGTCCCTACTCAGACAGCACCCAGGTACCCAGCAAGCTGCCAGCAAACCCGAAAGGACACCTGCACCCAGCCCCTGCCCGGCCAAGCCAAGGCCACCTTGGCTCACCAGTGTCCTGCTTGGACAGGCTGGGTACCAGCACCCCACCAGGGCCAGTGTGTGCTGCCCCTCGCTCAGGACTCTGCCCGGCCATCCCCCTTCTGCCTTCCTCTCACCAGCTGACTCTATCCAGGCTCCTTTTGCCCGCATGCCCCCAGCGCTGCTCAAAAGGCAAAGCAGCAGCAACCCACTTCCTCACACAACTGCTCCACTGCCCTCAGCTGGACTCACCAGCCCAGCTCCATGTCCCCACAGTGCCATGCCCCTGCCCGGGGCCACGACCAACACTCTTCCTCTGCTCCTCACCGCCACAGGCAACTCAACCACTTCCCATAGTCCCTCCAGCTGGTACAAGCTGGCAGTAACAAAATCTTTTGCCATTTCCCCCCCAGAATTCCTCTAAGATCTGCCAGGCTGATGCATTAAATGACCAAACTGGATCAGCCACCTTTGGCGATATAATATTGTTCCAAAAGTGACAAACGAGCTGCACCGAGGCAGCTGCTGGTCCCCACAGCACTGCTCGGCTGGTCACCAACAAGCAGCCTGACAGAACAGTGTTTCAAAGCACTCCTGCCTACCAAAATCAAGTTCTTGCACCATAAATATAATTCAGGGCTAGTGGTGCTACCTCCTGCCCCGTATGACCGGTTGGGAGCAATTCCTGATAAGTTTGGAGGAAGTAAAGCCAGACTGAATTACAGCTCTCTCTCGAAGGTAACAATCTTTCACCCAATAATTTAAATTCTCTACATTATTTTCCTGCATCAGATCCAACCAAGTACGACTCTTGTGGAAATCTAAATTTAAAAAATAAAATTAAATAAAGAGGCTCCAACATCTGTCGAGACAAAGGAAAAGCCAAGAGCTGCTACCTGAGCACCAGGGAAGGCCCCTGCCAGCCCTCCCAGCCACGCAGCAGCCACCCTCTACACCAGGACCAAGTCCAAGGTCTGAGAAATTCTCACTGTTGCAGTTAAAGGTATCAAGATGAAACAACTTGCAGTGCAAGCAGCTTGAAAAAGCATTACTGCTTTCAGCTGCAGGAGGAAATTCCCTTAATTTCCTAGGCCCTGTTCAAAGAGAATAAAACCAGACACTTGTAGGAAGGCTGTATGAGCCGCCACCACGTGAAAACAGGAGTCGCAGGGATGACCCCACAGCCCCATGGATGAATCAAGAAGCAGAGGATAGGATGAAACAGAAACAGCGTCTTGAGCTGTTCCACCTCCAAACCAGCCCACTCTGTGCCCACATCATCCTTGCTCCAGCACTGGGGTCTGGGCATGGACAGAGTGACTCTGGCAAGCCCATTTCTGCACATCCCATCTGGAGAAAGCAAGAGGCACAAAGGGAAGCTGTCCCAGGAGGGCAAGAGCCTCAATGCCAAGAACAAGCCCTGCAAAAAAACCTGTCGAGGTGGCTACTGACCTCCATAACAGGACGAAACTGTTCGCCCAGTGCCAAGCTCTGCTTTTTCCAAGATGAGGCCAGTGTGACTTCTTGCAGTGAAAGCCCAGCCTGCCCTGCAGCCCAGGCCCTGCTGGTCCCACGACCTCCAAGCACAGCAGTGAGCACAAGCGACCTCCCCACGTACCTGCTGCCTGCAGGGTCTCCCTGGCAGTGGGACCCACGTGGACACCAGGGCAGCTCCTGGAGCCTCCAGCCACTGTGTCCCCAGCAGCCCCGCCGTGCCTCGGCCGCAGCTCGCAGAACAATCGGCTGCCTCATCCCGCACACAATGGCCACGATGAGACAGACCCACATAATCACCCGGCCACAGCAGCACCCGCCGGGAGCCAGCGAGCACCGGGAGCAGCGTGGAATGCAAGGAGAGCCTGCTGTGTCTGTGCCATCAGCTGGGTCCCTGGCAGCTCACCTTCCAAGGTGGCTGTGGGAGCCCGGGGATGTAATTGTCAGGGTGGTGTGTGGGGAGGACAGATGGGTATCGGATGTGAGCACTGCGAAGGAGGCGGCACTGGCTGTTTACGTTGGATCGCTCTGCACAAACGTGAGGCCACAAGAACATTTCAGTTCCATATGAGGAAACCTTGGTGAAGGACAGAAACGAGGAGCTACCTTGGGCCTTGCACAAGCCCAGGCATGACACAAATTTAAGGCCCAAAAGCCCTGGACTCCCTGCAGGAGCCAAGCATGGCTATTTGCTGACAGTAAACATGAATTTCTTCCTGCATTTCCGTCTGGAGCAGACTGCTGGGTTACCTGGGCTGTGAGGAGCCAAACGCTATGGTCAATAAGGCGGCAGGCCAGCACTCAGCAGGCAACTCAGAACCCAGGCTGGGGTCCCCTTCCCCATCTCCAAAGGGTACCCCATCTCCAAAGGAGCAGTTATCCAGCTTTTCCAGCTGACAAGCATGCCAGCTCCACACCAGTGCGCTGAGACAGCACCCAGAAGTGCAACTGTCCCAGTTTTCTCCTGGCACTGGCGCACAACTGCTTGAACACAACACGCCTCAGCAATGCCGATGAAATTTTCCCCCACAAACATGGGGCCTGGGGACAGGTTCCCACCTATGGTGACGGCACACCCTGCCACGGGGATGCCATCCTGCCACAGGGCCATTCCCAGCCCAGAGGGGCTGATGCTGCCCAGGCAGGGCAGGCTGGCTCCAGCCCTGCTGCCACCAGCTGCTGACCCCCACGAGCAGAGCTGGCTGTAGCTGACCCTTCCCAGCAGCCTGTGGCACCAGGCAGACAAAAGCCCTTCCAGCCTCCAGCTGGTTCAAGCTCACTTGCAGCTTCAGGTCCCATTTATTTGAATTCTTTTTCTTTTCAGTTGAGGTACAATCAAGGAATGGATTAATCACTGCCCTGCCCATGGTTTAGCCAATGAACTGCAAGTCCTTCTTCAGCCACTTCCCCAGCACAGCCTACAAGGGATGGTCTCAGGGCAGAGGTTTCCCCAGGCCCTTCGGTGGCCACAGGAGAGCAGCTCAGCCTCACTGCACGCACTGAGGCAGCAGCAGGCAGGACAAATGCCCCAGAACTCTCTGCTGACAGCATCTCTCCATCACTCACACATGGTCGATTCATTCAAACCCCCAGCTCTGCTCATGTCCTATCTCACTCACTCTTCTCCCAAGCTTCTGCTCACCACTCCAGCCTGAAAACAAACTCCCTCCAAGTGCCAAGAGGATTAGCCCAGCCGTCCCAGGAATACTGGGCTGGGTTTTCATGATGAAACATTTTTGGCTGAAAAGAGGAAGGAAAAAAAAAAAAAGAAGCAGATCTTCTGTCACCTGATGAGAAGATGACTCAGAACATCACTGACATCCATGGGCGGGTGGGGACAGGGACCACTAACACTTCCCCGCCTCCTCTTTGGGCATCACAGATAGCAAGAACATTGGGTGGGAAGTGACCGTGTTATCTGAGGTCCACACAGGGAAAGGTCTCTTGGCACAGAACCAGTCTTAAACATATTTTATACCCTACAGCATCTCTAAGACTGGTGACCATGCAGAAGTAACATGAAATTAATCAGAATACTCTAAAAAAAAGGAACAAAGCCATCCTTACAAGAGAAATTTCCTTATTAAAGTGCACTTCCACCTGGGCCCCGGGAAGCTCATCCACAGCCACGCCATTCCCTGCACCTGCCCCGCAAAGGGCTGCAGGATACACTGGATAAAAGAGCCGCTGGCCCCCCAGCAGCACGCGAACGGGACAAGCCAGGCTGTGCTTACAGAGGGATCAGGCGGCAGCTGCGCCTCCTATTACCACTCGTGTGAAACTGTCCTCCAACAGAGGCAAGACGGTGCTCGGCAGCCCCGGCCAGCCTGTGGGACAGTGGCCAGGAGCTTGGGGACCTGCCCATTGGGACAGCAGAGCCCTGGGCCACTGTGGCAAGGCTCAGCATGGACAACCTCACTTGGGATGTGCTCAGGACACGAGCAGAGCTTCATACACCAGCCAACCCGTACTCAGCCCTGGGAAAGGCTCCCAAAACCCAGTGGCAGCCACAGGACACCATTTGTAAATAAATACCCACAGAAGTCACCTTGAAAGCACACAGAGATCTCCTTGGGATGTCCAAGATAGGAATGGCATGAGCAACACCAATGACATTTCAAGGAGAAATTCCCTATTTCTTTGGAAACCTCTGTTTCTACAGAAATAAATTGTTGGCAAAGTTTGGTTGAAGGCCAAACCACGAGCCCGGGCTCCTTGCAGAAACGAGATACACCGTATGAAGAGAACAGATGCTTTCCGGGCACCAACTCTTCCCGTATCTCAAGGGAGATGGACAGACAGCCCCACCAGCACCGGGTGCTGGCCATATTGACACACGGCTTCTCCAGTTCCCCATGAAGCTATGACAAGGAACACAGGAACGAGTACACTCTCCTTCTAAAATACACACTTCTCATCTTCCCACTTGACAATCAGAGTAGGATTTCCGCCAGGGAGCACGGTCAGACCACAAGCACTTGGACAACACTCCACTACTTCAAAACAAACTCCGGGGCGAGCAGCAGACAGGAGCGGGCTCGCTGCCCCCCGTTCGGCGCTGGCACAGGCGCCGCTCGGCCCC
>VZRS01009903.1:60084-78063 GCA_013398055.1 Ifrita kowaldi | reverse complement strand
GACCCGGCTGCGAGCCCCCGCCGCACCGACGGCTGCTCGGCAGACGCCGCCCCGCGCACCGCCGGTGGTCCCGGCGTACCGGGCGGTGACCTCGGGACACCCGGCCGTGGTCCTGGTGGGCCACTGATGCTCCTGGGATACCCAGCGTTAGCCCCAGGACGTTCAGCGTTGACTGGGCTCCCGGCAATGGCCCTGAGACAGACTGCAGTGGCCCAGGGCACCCAGCAGCCGTCAAGGGATACCCAACAACGGCCCCAAGACACTCAGAAGTGGCTGAGGGCAGCCGGCCATGGCCTCAGGGAAGCCATCCATTACCCCAGGACACCCAGCCATGGCCCTGGGACATTCATCAATGGCTCAGGGCACCCAGCCATGGTCCGGGGACACCCTGTCGCACACCTGGGACATACAGCGCCGGGACAGCAAGGGCTGACCCCCCTGCCCCAGCCCACCAGGCAGCACGAATCTGTTCGAGCGAGTGCTGGGTGCCCCCGGACATTGTACGGGGAAGACGCAGCCAGAGCGGAGGTGATGGACACAGATGGGTGGAAGGGAAGAGGGGGCAAAGTCATCATGGTCAGTGCAATAATCAGCCTGACCAGCAACCAGCGGCCCAGTTGGTTACAGAGTAATTAAGTAGTTTTGCACACATTTGTGGGCAGTTCCTCTGATGTGTGTAGGAAGAGTTGGAAGGAGATATGAAGATGCCTGAAAATGAAAATATGAGAGACCAGAAACACCATCCTTATTGAGGGAGCCAGAAGTAGCTGCAGAGCAGATGGGGCCCAGCCCAGAGAGGACTGGTTTTTGCCTCATTTATGATTGCAGACTTTGCTCGGGGGAGGCTGGAAGGAGAGATAATTCTTATTTCACCAACAGATAGTGCTGAGAAAACCAAGCCCAGGCTCCAGGCAGGGAGCGAGGCTGTGGGCCAGACATGGCCAGCTGCCACCGCCCAGGGTGGGCAGCAAAGGCAGCAGCACTCCCAGGAATGATGGGCTGTGGGGTAGGAGATGGAGACAGGACATCTGCCAGGACGTGCCCAGTATGTCCCTCCAGACACGTGTCCCGGGAACAAGTCTTTCCCAGGCAGGGAGCAAGGCATTGCTCAACCCAAACTTCTGACCCCACAACACGGTGACTGCAGGGCTGTGGGACACCCTGCACCAGCCCCTTGTCAGCCCGGTGCCAGACACTGGGATAAAGGATTCTCCAGGTATGGCTGTATGTCACAGTAAGCCCTGAAAGGACTAGCCCCCCTTCTGGCCTGGATGCAGTAAGAGCAAATAATGAAAGCAGTTCCCACGTTCAACAAATGGGACACAAGCAAGCTTCTATCTGATACACAGATTCTCAGTGGAGCAAAGAGATAAAAATGAAGATAAAGTTAAAAAAGAGGGGAGTTTAGCAGAAAAGTAGAAACCTCTCATTAAAAGGTAAGGCATTCATTTTCTTCATATGCCAAGGCATGGAAGGATGTTGAGGAGGAAAACAGGGATTTCCCTGGAGAGGCTGCATGAGCTGCATTAACTTCAGGAACAAGGAAACTTGTTCTTGTTTTCCAGGATTGCCACTCCATCACCACCTTCATTGAACCAAATTAAATCGTGAGCCCTATTAACTTCTGATAGTCCACAGTACTGCAGCAGAACTGCATGGCCAAGTGGTGGTTGGATTTGCTGTTCACAAAATAGCGTTTAGCCAACTCCTAAAAGGATGCCTTGGGCAAGGAAATGCAAGAAGATTTCTTGCTTGGTTTATGATTTGTTTGATGCAGACATGGTCAAAGGTGAGACATCGTCGCAACCAATAATCTAACCTTTAGAACATATTTAATTAGCAATGACATTGCTGGAGGAGCCACCCAGAAACTCGCTCCCAGGCCCGGGCTGCCGCAATGGGGACTGTCACAGACAAGTGAAGTCAGGGAAGCCTTGGAGCCACACTGGGACATGCCCGCCCTGCTCTGACTCACCTCCCATCTCCCTCTCTCCCCAGGGCTCCAGTCAACCCACTTCACTTTGACCCTTTTATTTTGCTTAGTCTCTTCCCCTCTTGTCCCTCCCCGCCTCTCCACTGCATCCCAGCTAAGGGATTAGGAACATCAGTCAAAGCCATCCTCCCACTCATCACCCTTTTCCAGTAAAATAAAATGACATTAAACAGGACGGGAGGTTTCAAAGTCTTGGATCATTCCACAGGCCAGGTTAGCACTCGGGGCGGGAGCACTGCCAAGTGGGGCTGTAGCAGGGAGTGCGCGGGTGGCTCGTGCCCGGGGAGCCCTGGCTCTGCCCCACCTCCTGCCTGCACCAGCCGCTCCAGCTCTCCCAGCTGGGGGAGCAGCAAGGTCCCACTTTCTGCACAGTTTAACGAACTGATGGTGCTTGAGACACTTTAAGGAGGGTTTGTATGAGCAGCTTTGCCGACAGCCTCAAGGGGAAGGCAAGGTCTGTTAGTGCATGGCCATGAGCAGGAATGGAGGGACAGGTCCTGCCAGTGCACCCACACTCCCAGAAGATGTAGCTGCACCCTTAGAGCACGTCTCCACATAAGAGACATTTTGTATCACTGGAGGGAGAGCACTTTGGATGGCTCGGGGGTGCTCAGAGGGAGGGTACGGCCACTATTGCACCACATGCGGTCTGGGGAGGCTGGAGCTGCACATTCACAGCGGCACCAACGCAGCTGCTCCAGCGCTGCGTGTGGGAGCCCAGCGCGGCAGCTGTCACTGGTCACTCCAGTGAACGCTGGCCACGGCCAGGCTGGGCAGAGGTCTGGCAGGTCAGATCCCGCACTCAGCCACGGAACAGCCGTGGGAGAGGGAGGCTGGGGGCTGCCTGGCACCCTGCACGGAGCAAACCCACCCGCCCAGGAAGTGCCCCCAGGTCTTGACCCTCAGATGGGCAATGCCACATGCTGCCAAGGGCCTCAGGGAGACACCGAGCTGGGGAGCACTGCCTGGCAGGGTCAGCAGCAAAGCCTTACTGGAGCTGACCCCAGGGGGATAAAAGGACTGTAGCACACAACACTCAGGCTTGGAGTTTGAAATCCTCATTAAAGGGATGCTCCACTTTAGCTGCACTTTTCTTATTGTCGCTTGCCGCGGATACTCGATGTGGACTAGTTAATCTGGGCGGATAACCTTTGTTCTGCCACTTCAGGGAAGGACAGGTTGTAGCAGGGATATCACTGCCCTGGCCAGCGTTTTGCAGCCTTTTTCGCGGACCCTGGGGCTTCTGGCGCCTTCAGCCCCAATGACAGAGACTTTCCAGAACAGACTTCATGCTAGGATTAGGAAAATGCCTCCATTTATAAAGGTGAGGACAGTCAGCATTGCACTGTGTCAGCCCTTCAGCTGCTCAGCAATGCTGTTTGCTTTAGCTCTTCCCTGGAGTTTCTGCTGCCAGATGGTTTGTGAGGGAAGTGGGAACCTGAGCTGTGTCTCTCAGAGACAGACAGAAACTTGGGGTGCACTGGATGCTGACCAGCTCTCGGCCTTGCAGAAGCAATGTCCTCCCTCTGTGTTTTACTAAATGTCTCTTTGGAGCATGGGGCTTGCTCCAGCTCCATTTAAAGACAACACAGTGTCATCCCAGGCTCTGAGCAGGAGCAGGACAGAGCGGATGCATGCACAGCAGGAATGTAAATATTTTTTACAGGTACACCCACAGCCCCAGCATATGCAATAAATACTCAGCATATGCCATGTGCCAGATCAGAGACATAATTATTGATGCAGCAGGTTTTCAGAAAGACACAACAGGGTGTGTGCTTAATTTGGCAATGAGAGCACACCTAAGTGGCCCTGGTGTTTTCAGCTGGGTATCAGACCACCGCCACCCACGGAGGCAGCTATTTAATCTCCCATTGATGTGTCAGCAGTAACAGAGAGGAAACCAAAAGCAGGTATTTGTTTGTTAAGATGGAAAAACTCCACTGAGCGCTGCAAGGTGCTCCTTGCACACAGGAGTGCTGCAGACCAGTTCTCAGATTATGCCACCCACTACACTTTCTAACAAGGCTATTAGGGCTCTGATCCTAATAGCAGCTGTACACGTGCCTAACCATAGGGATGACTCATTCTACCACAGTCAACAGATGTGTCATAGCTCCCAAAAGGAGGCAATACCCACAGAAATGATTTTGCAAAGCTCCACGTTCACTTGGAAGGTAGCTGTCATCAGAGAAATAGGTTAAAATGTTTATCGTCTCATGGCACATTGCAGAGATTCAAATGGTTTTGCTGCATCCGCCCACCTCTGAAGGCTGACCATCTGACCCAGTCAAAGTGGACTTGTGCAAAGATTCATAAAATGCCTTTGAGATCTAAATATTCAGTCAAGGGAATACAGCAGGCTGTACTTACCAAAACTTCCCAAGGAAGGAAATTTCAGCTGACAAGAGATACAATTATTGAGTAATTCAGTGCAAGTAATTTATCCAGATTTTAAAATACCATTTAACATAGTCCCTCTCAAAAAGCTATGACAATGGCTGGGGTAAACTACTGCCAAACAGCCCAAACTGTCTAAGAGTCAGAAAATAAACAGGCTATTTCCAGTACACCCGGAGGTCAAGAGGAGAATGCCAGAAAGCTCTCCACTGGGACCAGCCTTGTTTGTGGATGGAATGGAAGAATGCTGTTCTTCCCTGGTCTGTGAAGGATTGCAAGGACATCAGGCAAAACCAGATGAAAAGGCAATGCAGGCAGAGGTGAAACCCTGCCTAACTCCTGCCAGGTCACAGGGATGGAAAAACATCTGCACTATTCAGGCACACAGCTGGATTTCAAAACTAGCAGTGGAGGCAAGAAAGTGGGATGAAATTCTGCCTCTCTTGAAGCCACCTGACTTCACAACTTCACACTGTGTAGAAATGTAACTGCCTTCCAGAAATCCGGTGACAAGGACAACCAGGAACAAAAGAACATTTCAGAGGAAATTGCTTTCTATTAACTCATAATTACATAATGCAAAATTAACTCACAAAGGCCAATAGCTTAATTGGATTCCCAAGAGGGGAAGACGGTTGTATGGTGAATAAGAACCTTCCACGGTCACATTAAGTATGATGGTTCAAATGCAGAATATAAATTCTTCTGTTGTGATGCAAAAAAAAAAAAAAAAAGCCAATTTCCTTCAATAGCTACTACAGAGGGAGTTTTAACCATTTCCACTCAATCTCTGACCAGTGGCAAGTTGCTCAGGTGACCATACGAAATGCCTCCCTTCTGGATCCCTCCTTGCACTTTCAGCCACACACAAAACCATAATTAATCCTGTGAATATATTTGGATATGTTGCTGGAATAAAGTATGAAGCCTTCTAGCTACCTTAATCTTCTTTCCAACTTGGATTTTGATTAACTGGAATAAATATTTAATTAGAAAGGCACAGAGATGAACCTCTTGACCACCCAGGCGCTGCCTCTGTAGTCATTGCCCTTTGATGTACAAGGAAAGGGCTTGCAGGACTTTCTTAAAACATGTGCAGCCTTTCATTTTCCTTAAAATCGTAGCAAGGTCGGGCCCTGTTTTTGGATTTGTCACTCAGAAGCCGTGCAGTGAACATGCCACAGAGTGATTCCTGCTCATCTTGGTCAGATGAGGGAGGGGAGGCTTGCCTTGCCCCCCGCAGCCAGGAGGAGCTTGGGCATTTGTTTTCCAGGTCCCCATGTCACACGTGTCCCCACGAAAAGCACGGGGCTGGAAAGCTCTCCGTGCTGTCCCTGCTGCCTTAGAGCTGCCGGCTCCTGCAGCCCTCCCTGGGCAGTGGCTGCCGTGAGGAGCTGCGCTGCAGCCCCTGAGGGGCTCCTGGACACGGCTCTGGACGTTTTCCTCCCGTTGGAGCAATGATGTGGAGCTGGCACGAGCGGGGTAGCATCGACACACGGCGTGCTGGGCTGCAGCCAGGCATCCCTTTCCCCTCCCCTCCCCTGCAATCTGACAGAACACTCAGATACCTGCTTAAAAGTCACCGACCTCTGCAGGGGTTAGGCGTGTGCTGCATCAAGGCTTGGGAAGCAGCTCAGCCTGTGAGACAGATCTGCTGGAACCAGCACCGCCGCCGCCCTTTCGGATTCCCTCTCCTCTGGGCTTAATGACTGCCTGCTTTTGGCACTAGCACCGTTTGTGCCATGTGCTTATACTTTTCCCCGAAGGAGCATTTGCACCTTTACTATATTTATTTTATTCTGAGGAAATCCTAATGATTTCCTGTCGTGCTTGATTCTGATCCTGTTTGCTGTGGGACTCCTGCTGTCCTCTATAAATATCTGACTCAAATCTTTGCAGAAGCGAGCATGATTGTGAGCAGGGAAGGTGAAGTCAAGCTAAAGAGACCTTCACCAGCTCTAAAAACAGCTGCTGCTCTTGCTGCTGCAGCTGATTTATTCCTCATCTGGAGAACAACAGTTCAGAGCTCAGAATAGTTGTCTTCAATTATTTATTTGGCTGTGCTGGAGTTTGGTGAGGTGCTGTATAATATTTATCGCATGGAAGTGTCGCTCTGAGGGAGGTTTAATTGCTTTAAACATGGATGGTGATGAGAACGCCTTGGAAAAGCTATTTGCATACATTTTCTCAAATGCCAAATGTGTAACTTCCTCCACGCTCAGGCAGTCTGAGGCTGCTTCCCTGCATTACTCAGCTTTGCTGAGTGCCTCTGCAAAATTAACAACCACAAATTCCCCAGCATGGAGCAGAATGGGAAACTCAGGGTTTGAATGTCGGATTATCTGTAACAGCCAAACCAGCAGGACTGTGAATCCAGGGCTGCAAAACCTACACACAGACTGCCCCCAGCCCTCGGGGCTCGATGCCGACAGTGCTGGGCACTGCCTGCTCCCAGTCATTGGCTTGACTTGCTGACCAAAAGAAAGCAAATCAGTGATTTCAACAATACAAGGCCAGTGAGCTGCCACCAAGGGCAGGGCACACACCTGCGCCACGCTGCACCCACAGCACCGCTCACACCCTGTCTTCTCATCACTGATTCCAGAAAATGCTCACCAGAAACATCGCTCCAGTGATCTTCATGCAAGTCCATGCACAAATCTCTTGTCCTCCTTTCTCCAGAATTCAAGGGCAAAGTGTCTCTCGAGTGGCCTCGCAGGTTATCCAGCTTCAGTCACAACAAGCTGGTTTAAACATCTTTACTCCATGGAATATCTCATTCTGCAGGGCAGTTCATTTTTGTAATTACTTAATGCTGTCAAGTATCAGCTGTTGACATAAGCAGGACCCTGCCTATAGGAGTGAAATAGATATTGATTTAATGCCCTCACTGCAAGGGATCATAAGGCATCTGGAAACAACTTATTTCACAACTGCAGCTATCCCTGAAGATGAGCTTGCTGCCTGCCTGCTGTTCCCCAGATACCTGCTCTTTTTCAGCCAAGATGTTGTACTTGGAGAGAAGAGAAGAGAAGAGAAGAGAAGAGAAGAGAAGAGAAGAGAAGAGAAGAGAAGAGAAGAGAAGAGAAGAGAAGAGAAGAGAAGAGAAGAGAAGAGAAGAGAAGAGGGATTTACAGCAGCCAGGGAGGTGCAGCCTGGCCAGCAATGCTGTACAGCAGCCCCAGCTGTGTTGCCACACAGCAAAATCAGGGAGAACAGTGTTTTTCTGTCTGCCACACAGTCCATGTGCTGCAAGATCAACACCTTCTGGAAGCATCAGGTTTATTGTGGAGGTGCTGTGCAGCTGCGTGCGTGTGATGGGTCAGCACCTTTCGAGCATGGTGGATTTGCTGAGCTTGTACAAACCATCTACCCAGGAAAGCCATAAAGAAAGGCACCAGCCCTGGTCCCCACACAGGACAGCAGCAGTTCTGCTCCCCTACAGTGTCAAAGCGGGCTCTGAAAGAGGCAGAACATTTCCCAAGGGACACCATGGACCCAGTGTCACAGGGTTGTTTGTGCCATCGAAACAGGAACAGGGGCTGCAATCCACAATCAGGCTGACCTTGCTCTGGTATTTCCTCCAGGAACCTCAGAACCTCCACCCAAGCCCACACCAGGGGCTGCAGCTCACAATGCAGAATAACCCTGAGATGCGGGGCAGGGCAGAAAAGGCAGAGCATCCCCAGCTAGTACAGGAATGGCGGAAGCTGTGGCAGAGCAGAATATGATCATCCAAACTGGACTTTGACCAGGACACCAGGGCTCATATTTGCTTCTTATGAACAACCTGAGTGACCACGTAACATAACTGCAGCCAGAAATATTCCAATTGAAAGTCAGGCTGAATTTTGTAAGAGCAAAAGTGGAAGTGATAGGTTTTTTATGTCTTGCTGTCACCCAGTTGAAGCAGTGTAATTCCATGGAATTTAAATGACAGCCGCACATCCTGAAATACAAGCTATGGGGCTCATTACAGGGTTTCACAGGTGATACTACTGGCCTGTGATACAGAGGTGGCCAGCAAAGGTCACCTAATGGGTCTGCTGGCCCTACCTGCTGTATCCCCAAACGATCACCACCCCATGATTCACCGGGGTGAGAGGTGCTCCCCACATGACCAGCTGGTTTCAGCCAGGTTCGAAGAGTTTCTCATCTTATGCAACCTCCACTATTTATTCACAATGGCCGACAGAGGCTTGCAGGCGAGTTTGCTAAGAACAGTGCCTAGTTACAACAACAAACCAGGCTTGGCCTTGCCATCAGCATATTTTTCTCAGATAAACCACGAAAAAGATCTTTTTACACTGTGTAGTTCATTGTACACAACCTGGATTTAAGCTGTTTAGTTTGTAAGGGTATTTTAAACTAAACAAACAGCTTTTTGTTAATGTTTTTCCCTGGTGCTGCAGATTTCTGGGTTTAAAATAGCATGGATCATTTTGAGCCATCACTGCTTTGCTGGGACAGAGGGATGTGATGTTATACGTCCCAGCTGAAACTCTGAGACTATGCCCTAACCCTTTTTCAGACCTGAAGTTAACTGGAGGATCAACTGAAGAGTGGAGTTTCTTCAGTGGCTCTGGTCAGATGCTGTGGTTTGTAGTTCTGACTAAACCAACACTGGTAACACCCCAGTGCTTCACCCACTGTGCAGCATGGCTGGCCATCAAGGCCTTTTCTTTTCCACACTCTGCCCCCACAGCGAGGAGGCTGGGAAGGAAAGAGACTGGGGGGGGGACACAGCTGACTCTGAGTGACCAAAAGGATATTCCACACCACAGGACATCGTGCTCAGCAATAAAATCTCATGGATAGGATGAGGAAAGAGATGTTCAAGGTTATGGTGTTTGTCTTCCCAAGTAACCTCTATGAGCTTCCCTAGGAATGGCCCAACACTTGCCTGCTGATGCAAATTCCTTATCTTGCTTTGCTTGCTTGTACAGCTTTGCTTCACTTACTAAACGGCCTTTGTCCCAACCCATTGCTTTTTTCACGCTTTTGTCCTTCTGATCTTCTCCCCCATCTGACTGGAGGGGAGCGAGCACCTGGCTGGGTGTTTACCAGCCCATCACAGCTAGATAGCTTTCCTTCCATTGTCTTTTCTCTTTCTTTCTCAACGTATCCCCTCTTTCCTATCAGATAGTTATCGCTCAGGTGGCATTAAATCTTTGTTATTGTTGCTTTTCCACTTCATCTCTCTAAAATCTGCATTTGTCCCCTTATCTATGCTTCATGATGCAGGAGCCATGTTCTCTCTCCAGGGCAAGACAGGCCACAGAGCCCTGGGAAGGGATGTCGCTCTGGGTCCTATGGGTCCTGCATGTTGTGTGTCAAAAGTGATCTGTGAAGTAGGTGTGAACAGGAGCTGTGTTTTATCAGCAAAGTAACTGCTGTCCTGATGAGGGATTGCAGAGATAACAGAAGCAGAACATTCTTTTACTTCTTACACTTCAGAGAATGCCCGTAAAAACCACCAGACTCTGACAGGAAGGAGACATGAGAGACCGTGGTGTACCAGACAGAGCGGAACATTCAGGTGATTATTTTTCTCTCTGCTCTGACTTTGCTGGGTACTGAACAGAATACTTATATCATTTCAGCTGTGAAACTTCTCTCTCTCAGCAGAGGCACCATGGACAAGGTAATGGAGCCTCCCAAAGAATCGAGGTCCTGCTGCTTGTATTCCCAACAATCTGCTAAACGGCACTGGGCAGAGGTGGCTGGCTGGCTGCAGCAGGGCTCCTGTGCGGAGCGGGCTGGAGGCCGGGCAGACCAGCTGGGAAATACGTGTGCACACTGGCACACACTTTGGATTACCACCCCATGTGCTTCCCTGTGTCCCGTCTGCCTTTGCCAGGCCATCCCTTTACTGGCAAAGGGCAGAGAAGACAGGCATCCTTCTTGGAAGGGTCCTGCATTTCCTCCTGCAAGGGCTGGCAATTCTGCAGGCAGCTTGAGAGCAAGATGCTCGTGTGAGCGTGAGGTGACAAGTCCTGGGAGTGCCCAGCAGCTCCAGGCTACTGCCGTGAGCGAGAAATGCAGTTGTTTGTACAGTTGCTCTCTTTTCCCGTTGCCATTTGTTTGTAGACATGTCACAGCAGATGCACCTCACCAGTACAACAGATACTTGGACTCACTGGCAGCTGGCACCAGTAAATGTAATCCAGCTAACCAAACACTCTGTTTATCAGAGTTGTCACAAAGATTTGTTAATTCCCATTGACAGAAGGGCTTTCAGGACATCCTGTAATAAGGAAAGAGGAAGAACTTTTAATTTATAGACCAACAAGAATGTAATCCAGAGAATACTGAACCCTGCCCTTAACAAACAGGTATTCAGCATTTAAACGAACCCCGGGCAGAGGGCAGGCAGTGAGGAGGTGAGCTGTGCAGGGAGGAAGGCAGGGCTCAGGCAAGGCCAAGCTTTCTGCAGCTGTCTCACCTCGCGGGTGACGAATGGTTCCTGTCCGGGGAGCAGCTGCTGCCTGCCCACCGAGGGCAAACGTGGACACAACACTCATGGTTCCCCGCAGCACATGGGCCTGTGTCCAAGGAATCTAGTGGCAACCAGGTCCAGAACAGAAAAGGAGGTGGCTCTGCTCACAGTCCAGTGGGGACTGGTTGCCAGAGGAAGCTGCAGATACTAGAAGTTTCCATGATTTTTATATACTGAGGAGTAGCCGGAGAGGCTTTCGGGAGCCAGGCTGCATCTGCTTACCCAGCTCTTTGTCTCCCAAAATGCCTCCTTTCAGCCTCTACTGGCTTTGGGTATTGGAAAGGGGGGCAGTTGGCATAATTGATTTTTCCATTCTTCATTATTTTATTTTTTTTTCTTAATTTACAAATGATGCTTTCTACTGCTGTTGTCTTCTTTCCCTGTCGTTCCCCTACACACACACATGCAATGTGCCATCAGATTCTGGGATGGATACACAGGCACCAAATACATAAATACACTCCAGAAACCACACCTGGGCAGGGTCCGGGAGGCTCGAATTTGCAACGCTGGTTTGAAATGAAGCATCAAACAGTCCTTTAAAAAAGAAAGTTGATGGACTTGAGGAAGCCATTCAGGAAGAAATGGAAGAGGATGTTACTTAGTCATCACTGCCTTCTCGCGCCTCATTTCGTGAGCATGCAGAAGCCCTTGGCCACTGCTGGGAAGAAGATGCGGGGCCTGCAGGACCCCCTGGCCTGGCGCAGTGTGGCTGTGTCCCGGGGACTGGCAGGAGACTCGAGCGTGGGGCTGCACCATGCTGGGTTCCAGCCGGTCTGGCTGGTTGCCTGCAGGGTGCAGAATGGGCAGATAAGTAAGTGGTGTTAGTGAGAGCTTGTAAACAAACCAAAACCTCCTCACTGGGGGACTAGGGTAAAAAAGTGGGGGAGGTTTCCCCAGTCTGTTTGGGTCTCAAGATAAAGCGTTGGTCAGAAAGCAGGTGGAGAGGACCGTGTGAGATGCTTCCCAGCTCACCCGTTGACTTGCTGTCTGTTCTGAGCCCGTTTCTCCAGCCTCTCTGTGCCTCAGTTTAGGCATTTGTAAAACAGCAACTGCCTCCTGCCGAAGCCTGTCACTAAACATAGCCCATTTGTGCTGGGAGAGTCACGTCATGAGACAGAAGGCCCATCACACACTGCTGGGAGAGGGGACTCGATGAGTCACGGCACAGCACCAGCTCTGAAATTCATGAAATGCCTGAGTTCACAGTCAAAAAAATTCAACGTTTAAAACGAAAAACAAGAGAGGAAAATTCCTCTGTGTCCTTCTCTGGGGTAGCACCTCCTGGCCGTACCTGTCCGTGTCTGAACCATGCACCCAGCAGAGGCTGTCTGTAGGTAAACCAGCGAGCTCTCTGCATGGGGACAGTCCTGTGTCTGCCTGTCTGCCTACCTGGCAGAGCACTTGTTGATGTGTGGCAGCGCACAAGCCAGCATGAACAAACATCTCCTGCCAAAAATGAAGACATGAGATTGGGGTCAGGTGAGCTGCGTTTCCCTGAAAAGCAAACAGGGCTGGAGAAATTGGCATCGCTTCTCAGCAAGGTGCTCTTCACCCCATCCCCATCCCAGGCAAGGGAAGAGTTCAGTCTCCCCAGCTTCTGCATTCAGCCGCTCAGCAGTGCCAGCAGGTGACGTGACAGTGTCCTTGGGGACACTCCCTCGAATGCCCTTTGGGTCCCTGTTTCCGAGGGCTGATCCCCTTTGCATTTCAGGTGAATCACAACCTTTGGTGCCTGGCTACAGCAGCACATCTTGCTGGGCACTGGCTACAGCCACGCAATGAGATTCCTGCTGTCACTGCTTCCTCCTGGATAACCTCCAGATTGAGCATGTCAAAACCAGACTAAACATGCAATGAAAAGCAAACAAACCAAGCATCCAATAGTTTCAAACAACAGATAACAAAGCAACAGGAGAGACATTATCTGTTGAGAACTAGTGCCTGGAATTTACCTATGTATTTATTTATGTTTATACATGCAAGTCTCTGTATATATATGCACCCAAGCGTATGCCTACTGCACATAGCTAGAGAACAAGAGAATAAAATGCTATATATGCTAAGGCACATTAAGAAATGGAAAAACAACTCTATATAGTGAAGGGTCTAAAAGAATTTTCAGCATTTCATGTCAGCCTAAGAGACTCTTTCCTATCTATCCCAAAGCAATAAAGGAAATTACATGCTGACACTTTCCCTGCCTCCTTTGTGGCAGCTGAACCTTCACCTGTGTAATAAAGAAACTTCCCAAGTTTGATAACAAAGATCATTCATCTGTCCTGTGAAAGTACCACCAGTTCTCTCTTTCTCAGTCTCAGACTGAGAAAGGGGAGGGGGAAGAGATCCATTTGCACAGAGGTTGTTCTCAGGCCAATGCAGCTCACCAGCACTCACATCCCAGCCTGCCAAGATCTTCAGCAGCTGTAATGGGGCCAATCCTGGGTGATGCTGAAGCCCCCAAAAGGCAGCTCTTTTGCAAGCAATAACTGCCCTGCTCGCTGTGGTGCCATGGCCACAGGCATTCCCTCCTCACATGCAGCCCCCAGATACGGCCATTTTAAGGCCACTGCTGATCTTGGTGTTCCTCATATTGCTGATTTTGTCTTTGGAAACACCGGCTCATTTTGGGTTTTGGCCCATACCATATTCCATGCCAGAATCAGGATCTGGCTTCAGGTGAGGTCAGAGCTGAATCCTGCTCCATAACCCAGGAAATATTTTATCTTTACTATGACTCCAAGCTTGGAAGGGAACTGATGTATTTAAACACTTGTAGGATAGTTCTACAGTAAATCTAGTTGAAGCACTTCTACCTTCCCTACCGGCAGTCTCCTCCCACTGTCGCTGCACCCCACTGCAGAAGGAAGTTCAGCACTCTGTTTCAGAGAGAATTGACTTCAATGTGCCTGAGATCACCATGTTTGTAGATAATCTAAAAGGCAAACCAGATGTCTTCAAGGCCAAAGAGTGTCATAAGAGCTAAACCAATTCCCTAGAGTAAATCTGCCATGCCCTTGGTCTTTAGAGCCAACAGACTCCACTCCTAAGCGAGAACAAAGTCCTGGGCTGTAAATTAGCACCTTCCCCTACGTTTCCAGCACAAGGTTACAGCTGGTCACTAACTCATCTGTGCCTGCCCTCAATGTTCTACATAGCTATCTATTTAGGCTGCTCTGCATAATTTAAGAATTAAAACTAAACACTATGTTACCTACAGCCACATCATCTTAGATGGGCTTAACAACTGTGAAATTCCTGTGATCTATTAAAAGCAACATTCAGTGCATGCATTAATCAACAGATGCTCAGTAGCTGTGCATCAGAAAACCACAAGTGAGAAGCAGCCTGAACAGACTCCTGCCAAAATTATTACTTTCCTTGTGACCAAGTCCTTGAAACACCAAGTGCACCGCGATGCGGGAGCGGTGTTTGGCTTGGTTACCTCCGTGGCAGTAAGATGGACTGGCCCCTTCTCACTGGCAACAACAGGTCAAACGAGCAGTGGTATTTCCTGCTGATGAGTCAGAGACGAGACATGAAAATCACCATCTCTTCGCACAGAACATTTGAGACGTTATAATTTGGTATCACCTGTGGTTACTTCACCAAGAGTGTGCTGTGCTGAGCACGTGTGTGCAGCACTACAACTCGGTGGGAAAGTGACAGTTCAGGGTAGCTGACCAACTGCTACGTGCTGGTTGCTGCAGTTTCCTGTTCTCACACAGCAGCCTGATGCAGCAGCCCTTGATGCCTCCAGCTGCTCTGATGCTCCCCCCTCCAACAGGGCTCCCTGGGATCCTTGTTCTCAATCTACCTTTTTCCCTTTTCCTGTTTTTTTTTTCCCCTTCAGATCCTGGCCTTTGTGAGGCTCAGTCCTGGGTTTATGTTTATATTGCCAGGCCTCTACCTTCCTGGCTAAATCTTCCTCCCTTCCACATCCCTTCCTGAATCCTTCCCATGGCTCCCAAACCACATCTGTGGTTTCCCTTTGGCTGGGGCCACCAGGCACAGTGAGGAGAAGGTCAGTCACATCCTGAAGAGTTACATCTGTACTCATCCCTTTTCTGCACCAGTCCCTCATGATTAAAAGCACATGACAGCTAAAGAGCCAGTAAAACAAAAAAAGTGTGGAGCTTTCTGATCATGCCAGTTGAAAGATTTAAGGAACAAAAACAACCCAAAAAATGAGGCTGAGGTTGAGGTTGAGGCTGAGGCCAAAACCAAAAACACCCCAAATAAAACAAAAGCAAAGAAATAGCAAAGAAATGGCAAACCAATACAATTTCCGGCCTTCTTTCTTAGGCCAGATGACCTACTCATTATGCCAAACACAACTCGAGTGACTAGGAAAGAGAGTTTTAAGGTTTTCCTTGTTCTGCACCAGCCTAGTAGAGAACTGAACATTGCTCTGGTGACAATGGCAGGAGCACTTCGCCATTGGGGAAGATCACACAGGACTCCAGCCATGCCCTTTTTTCTGACCAACACAGCTGCCATGGCTCTTCCACCATTGGCTGATTGCATTTTAAAACACCAAGAGTAGATGCAGCTACTCCTACCTCAAATCAGTGTGGGCACAGCTACAAGGGAGGAGGAGCAGACGCCTGCCATGGCTGTGCAACAGAAGAGGCACCAGCTACGAAGCGCAACAGGGGGACTTCCAGCTGCACAACAGAAAGAGTTCTTCACCCTGAGAGCCATGCAGCACGAGGACAGGTCTCCCAGAGCAACTCCATCCATGCTCCATCCATGGAGTGGGGACATTCCATCCTTAGAGATTGTCAAAATGTCTCTGGACAAGACCCTGAGCAACGTCCTCTGACCTTGAAGCTGGACATGCTGTGAGCAGAGGATGGACTGGAGCTCTGCAGAGGTGCTTTCAATGATATTTTTCTCTGATTTCTAGGAGGACAGGATAAGGACCTGCCAAAGAGGACTGGGTTGCACAGCTGGTGAGCTTCTTCCTGTCCTGTGACCCAGAGCACGAGCCATCCTGCACGGGGGAGAGAGGCACATGGCCCCCACTGTCCTCTGCCATAATCCCACTGGCTCTCCCTCAATCCCTTTCAATATAACTTCTTGCTTTTTCACTGTGCTTCCCAGAAAAGCAAAGAAAAACTCCAAAAGTTATTATGAACTGAAAACATGCAAATTTGCAGAAGACTAATTTCTTCTTAGAGGCATTCTCAAGGGAAACACTGATGATTCACCTTTTAGTGACCAGCTGCTTCCAGTCATCCTTGGCAAACTCTGAACTTTAGTTTTCACAGAAAAAAGGAAGACAGTATTCACAAGGAAATTTCCTGTGTTTCATCAGCTTAAGTGCATCTCATTCTGGACCAAGCTTCAGTATTTATGGATGAAGTGTTGTTCAAAATCTCTACTCCAGTACATCAGGAAAACAGATCAAAAAGCAGAAGTGCCCGAGTTTCTGATGAGTTGGAGGCCTGCAGTCTTGCTGTTTCCAAGTGGAGGAAGATGTGCACATCACTCTGGAAATCAGCTTGCACCACTTTGCAAAGTGCAAGTCTCATTTTTCACTGGCACCTGTGAGCTCTGAGTCACTCTGTGAGCTGTGCCTCGGCTGAAGCCATGCCCTCTGTCCCAAATGCTACCGGGATGCAGAGAATGAGTTAAAGCAGATGGGGATTAGCAAACTGCAGATTGTCGGAAATTAGCCAGTGTGGAAAAAAAACCTTGGTCATAACTGTGGTAAGACTATCTAAGTAGGTCACCACAAAACCACATCAGATGAGCAAAGGAGGTGTAGGTTCAGTCTGTCGACATGAAACCAGACGTTCTTCAGCTCTGCCCTGCCAGTAACACGGAGAAAAACAGCTGCTGCCCAGGTCACTGGTTTTAAAATTCAGGCATGTTCATACCTATTCTAGTGGCTTTCACTTTTATGTAAATGAGTGTCAGTGTCTCTGTCATAAATCTCAAATTTCCTTTGATTAAGTTCACAGCTGATATTTCAGAGGACCTTTAAAACAATATGAGGTATTCAAATCAATATGTGTGTTTGTACAACTCCCTTTTTATTTCCGGAACTAGTCAAACCAGAAATGAACAGAAATGCATGTGATGCTGTTATACACTGTCCCATGTCCCTGTCATCCCAGCATCTCAAACTTGCACAGACTGGATGGATGGATGTCCTCAACTGGCTTTGTAAACTGAAAGGTTCTAATTAGCCTCATTTTCCAGGATGCAAAGGAGACTTTAGAGACCCAACCCCAGCAGCTGCCTGGGCCAGGAGGGCATTTGAACTTAGACCAGATAAAGTTGGTCTAAACTTTATTTTAATTTGCTGATTAAAATAGCTAATTACTCACTCACTTATATTTTAATTCAAGTGCATTTTTACACTGGTTTTGAGGCAGTGGCCTTCTGATTCATCTCAATGGGACTCATCTGATGCTTTGTTCTTGCTGTAAGGCCAGGCTGTGGCTGGGTGGTGAGAGCGGTGGACCAGCTGTGCCCTTGCACAGGTCTGCTCAGCCAGTGGGAAAGGTTACGGGAGCTGCAGGTGAACATGTCTAATTTGAAAAGTTGGGATCCACTTCCTGCTTTGAGGCACCACAGAGGAGGCCTGATGTGATGCTTCAGCACACTTCCACAGGCTTTATACCCAGGTGTCCAGAGCAGCCTCGGAAACAGCCCTGTGCCACCACGACCTCAGTGGCAGCTCTGAGAGACAAGGAGCAATGGTGGCTCTGAGGGACAGGGTGCAATGGTGGCTCTGAGGGACGGGATGCAATGGTGGCTCTGAGGACAGGGAGAAATGGCGGCTCTGAGGGACGGGATGCAATGGCGGCTCCGGGGGACAGGGAGCGATGGTGGCTCTGAGGACAGGGAGTGATGGTGGTTCTGAGGGACACGGAGCGATGGCGGCTCTGAGAGACAAGGAGCAATGGTGGCTCTGAGGGACAGGGTGCAATGGCGGCTCCGGGGGACAGGGAGTGATGGCGGCTCTGAGGGACACAGAGCGATGGCGGCTCTGAAGGACGGGATGCAATGGCGGCTCCGAGGACAGGGAGCGATGGCGGCTCTGAGGGACGGGATGCAATGGCGGTTCCGAGGA
>VZRS01009903.1:29416-59762 GCA_013398055.1 Ifrita kowaldi | reverse complement strand
TGGGTCTGACAGCGCGTTTGTGGCTGTGCACACGCTGCCGGGGCTGGTGACAGGCTTCCGCTGCATCCCGGGCTGCGCTGCAGCGTGTCGGGTGTCTGCAGTGCGTGAAGCACTCGGCCATAATCAGCTCCATGAACATGGACTTCCTGTATTTGTCTAATCAGAGACTGCTTTTAAAAAACGACCATAACGAGTTGGTCACCAGTACGAGTTCAGGATGATCTGGTGGTTGGTTGATATGTGCATGTCTGTAGTAGGCTTTATCGTGCTGCTCCCATCCAGTACAATCACATATTGTATTATCCTGACAGGTCTGCAAATGCCACCCACGAAGTCATCAATGCCACCCTCCACACTCTGCTGGCTGCTACTACCAAGCTGGTGGCACCTACACCTCCCAAACCCATCCTTCCAGTTCAGACTGGAGTCCAGGCACAGCAAGAGGAACAGTCTAGTGGCATGACAATTTTTTTTAGTCTTCTTGTTATAGGTGAATGGTGATCTGAAAGTCTGTTAATCTCTGTTAATTGTACTCTGTGTCTGAGGACATAGGCCAACTCAAATCGTAGTGGTTTATTTCTCCTCTGATTCTCTCTGTGAAGTGGGATTTTGCACAGGCACAGGGATTTGGAACATTTATGGTGGTGGGAGCTACTGCTTAGGCTGGTGCTTCTTGGTTTATTGCCGAAGCGAAGCCTACTAAGTCATTAGAAGTTTGCTTATGTATTTTAAAAATACTACTTAAAAGTATATTTTATTCTTTTCTAGCACTTTTGAATCTCCATTTTTCCCTTCACAGCTATTTGCATCATATTGGTGCATTTACTGATAGAATACCGGCTTCATTTTTTACCAGAGAGCGTGGCTGTTGTTTCTTTAGGTGAGTAGCCATGACATTTTTGCTGGATTTGTGTTAATCCAGGGACTGTCAGTAGTATGCACTGGAGATAATGCTCTGTTGTGTGTTAGCCATCACTAGAAAGATGCAGCAAACGGGATGCAGTGGAGAAAACAACTAATTAATAGAGTTAAATTGATTGAAGGAATAAAGAAATGAGCATACGTGCAGAGACTGGCCCAGGAAAATGGCACCTGTAGGGATGTCACTACCTGAGTAGTTTGGCATCTTCCTCTAGTTTGCATCCTCAGGGTAGGACAAGATGTGCAGCACTCCCTGGTCATGAGGCTCCGGCCCTCCCTTTGAAGTGGAACTTGTGTTTATATTGGTGTTGGTAGAATTGTGTCTGGGTGTAGGATTTTAATGTAGCTGGGAACTGCAGCTGTCCCAAAAACTCGCCTGGACTGCCAGATCCTTAACTATCCCAGCAGTACCAAGACAAGAGCTCTTCCTATGGCTTGAGCCATAAGAGTGTCAGCCTTCATGGAGATCAAGTGCTTACTTAATTTGGATTAAATTTGGAGTATTCCTGAGCCTGTAGTTTTATGTCAGGGTAATTTAATTTATTTGTATGCTGTTGCTCCTGATTTATAAATGTGTAAATGAGGAGCAAATCAGGCCAAATACATTCATTATTTTCTCTACATGCTGTCTAACGTTTAAAGAACCTGGTCTGAGTGTTCCCAGCACCAGTTTTTCAGCTGTGACTTGTCTGCAAGATTCTGTGATATTTTTGCTTCTCTTGCTAGTGATGCTTTCACTGGCAGTTGTTCTAAAATTACAACAAGAAGACAAAGATGCTTAGTTATAATCCTGATGCAGCTCAAAGGACTGTATTACTGGTTGAGAAGGTAGATTTTTGACTATCCTGGGCTAGGCTGGTACCTTCTCTCATATTTCTTAACTGTATTTTTACACAGTTTCTCAATGGGACCAAGTGAGCTTTCTGGTGCTTGTCAGTAACTTATGCTTTCTGGAAAACAGGGATCTTCTTGCATCCTGGGTGCTAGATCAAGAAAATCCTAGAGCTGTTACTTGGCAGAAAGAGAAGCATATTTTGCCGCAGTGTGACTCCCTGGATTTGTAGATAACTGGGTGTGGTGGAGACCACATCATGTTTCTCACACAGTAGGTTTTGGAGCTTCAAGCAGCATTCACTTGCAAAGCCCTCTGTGAGTTTCAGTGTTTCTGTTCAACTGAAAAACAAACAGGGTGGGTAAGGATCCTGTCCTAGTGCTGGGTGTTGCACACACCCCTCATCTTCATAGCAGCAACATCCTTCAGGCTTTTGTGCCTTTATGGTTCTGTACATGACACGGGTCAGAGCTGCTGCAGCTCAGCCTGACTCGCTTTGTCATCCTCACAGAAACCACCCAGTGCTTGATTCACTGTTGACACACTTCTCTTTCCCTCCCTCCTTGCATTATTGCCATGGACTGGTGAGATGTCTTGTGAACGTATTTCCCAGTGTCCTGAAAGGTGCCAGAAGGACATTACTGTCCCTTCAGTATCCTTCCCCTTTGTGCACAAAAGCCCAAGTACAGAGTGTCGATTTGGCTTCAAATCAGGTTAGTTACCATGGCTGTTAAATAGCTGATCTTAATTTAAGCATAATCCCCAATATAAAACGCAGCAGTATAGTGATTGCTCTTGCTGGCATAGTTTTGGATTTTCTTTGCTATCATTATGTGTATCCTGGGCAGTGTGGAGCAGAGGTGTTGAGCCAGCTTGTGTCCCTCTTCCTGCTGAGCTGTGCAGAGCAGCAGAGGCACAGACATTCTCCCCTTTCTGTTTCTTGTTATTGGCACATCAGCTGCCGGAGAAGGGTTTTAGCTGTTGGATTTAGTATTGGTGTGTGCTGTGTTCCTGCGAGCCCCAACAAAATCATGTTCAAGAAACAGGAAAGCTTCTTGCCAGGGCTGTCGCTGCTGCTCAGGGTGGGTCAGAAGGAGCAGGGCTGCGTCTCTTGTGTTCTGTTTAGAGGCCGTGCAGGAACTTGCTCAGTTGGGTTTTGGGCTGAGCCACAGCAGTCTGTCCCCCCAGTGAGGCGACAAGACACAGCAGATGCAATTCCTGTGAGTCAACAGGGTGTTATACCCAGGAGCAGCCCAGGTAACAGATGTCCTGTGTCATTTCAGCCTTATTTATTTAGTTTATAGACTCAGTCATGTTTAAGTACTCTCAGCCCTGGTGACAGGACTCAGCACCTGTATAATCACTGGGGTTGCCAGCTCGGTGCTGCTCAGTGACTCTCTGGTCCTGGTAATGCTCTGCACAGCTGCAAGAGCACAGCTTGAGTTTCAAGTATCCAGTTTTGCCAGCAGTGCCAGAAGTGAGGTGTGTCCTGTTTTGACTTGTAAATTAAGCAAATGTTCTCAGGAAGTTATTGAAGGCTAATAAAAGTGGCAGCAGAGAAGAGAGGTTTTGTGATTTTCACAAATGTTTTTCCTCCCATTGTCTAAGCTGCTCGGAAGCTTCTGATTTATGGTTTCTAGGGGGTGTGTCTCTGCTGCTGGACTGAGAGAGTGCATTCTCTGATGCTGGATTTTGATCCTCATCCTTATAAGTTGCTGGAATTTTGTTGGTAACAATAGTTGCCAGAAATGTTTTTTCTGTTTGATTTGTTACTGAGTTTTAACATGTTCTCAGGAGAAATAAAGGTTGGTTGCAATAAGAAAATGCCTATAAAATTTTCAAAAAAATGAGGTATAGATTAGTAAGTCTTACAGACTTACCCTTCTAATTAACCCCTTGACAAAATGGACCTGCCTGATTTAATAGATCGAAAACTGCGTTCATTCATTTCGTAGGAAAGGAAGAGTAGTTTGTAAATGTATGTGGCATGTGAGTGGCTGTATCCGCGTTCTGTCCTTCAAGGAACAGCAGACCTTTGATGTTCCTTCATTAATGTTTTCCCCTTCCTTTCCATAGAAAGCATTTCATGGAACAATTATTTCTACCCTCTGGGACTGATGCCTTCACAGATTTTTGTATAAAAGAAGGCTTAGGCCTCATGGCTTTGTGTGTGTGACACATCCATCAGGAGTAATCCATGTGATTCTGTTTGTGAGACTCTTTTGTTAGCTACAGCATGAGAGGAGGTCTCATGAGTTACAGGAAAGCATGCTTAAATCTTCTCAGACACTTTGTACCTTTCATTTGGAGTATTTGACTTTTATGTCCCGGTGTTTGACTATGAAGTCTCCATTCTGTAAATAATAAAACACAACTATGCAGAGACACAGGTCTGAAATCTGACTCAAGACAAGTTCCCTAAAACTACTTGAAAACAATTAACGACAGTTCATGAGTTATCTTCACGACTTCCAGAAGAAATCTTGTTACAGTTTTATGTCTTTATGTTTGCAGATGTACAGGAGGAAAGAGTACAATAACCTTTAACCACTGAGTTTGCAGTAGCCTTGATAAAATTCTTTTATATTCAGATTATTTCTACATGACTTAAACAATGTGTAATTCATTTGGAAAATAGTTCTGACAGGGTCTCCACCCTGATCAGAGTTTGTTGCCTTCTTCGTTGCCAGAAAGTGCTATGATTTCATTCAAACAAAATTCGCTTCTGTGGAGAAGACAGATTCCATTTAAGCTGCTTTAACTGCAAATAATACTGAAATGACATGAAGCACAGATGCCTAACTCATAACTTCCTGATTCTTCAGCAAGAAGGGTGGAATTTTGTTAGAGTGCAGCTTAGATGAGAAGCGGTTTGAGTAGTTAAGCCTGTTATCTTTCTGAACCAGTGAGCATCACACTCTCAGTAGGTCTGTTTGGAGTTGGGATATCCCAAGAGACAATCTGTTGTGCAGGGAAGCTCTGGAATTATGTAACGTGTTGGAAACTGGGTATTTGGATGTTAAACCCATACCACTCAGTGTTTTCATGGTTTAGGAATGAAAGACTTGCTGCACTATGTTTTGCCTTGTTTTCACTTCTAAAACTTGGAGAGCTGATAAACAGTGATGTGTTTTGTGGCTATTTCAGCATGTTTTCTTATTCTCTCCTAGGTATCCTTATGGGAGCTTTTATAAAAATCATAGAGGCTCAAAAGCTGGCCAACTGGAAGGTATAGTTGTAACAATCAATTTTTAATTGTAGAAAAATCCCTAAAGCTGATAAAAAAGGCTTTGTAATACTTGATGTTTTAGAGGGCAAGTCCTGGCAGAAGTTTCTGCAAGAGCTGAAGTCTACAGTAAAGCAAGGATTTTGTCTCCTACTGTTTATCCACGTAATCAAAGCAATGAACTCTTCACTATTCCTGCTTTAGTTTGAAATCTTGCAGCATTTAAACTGTGATTTTGTTTCATAGCACCAAACAGTTTATTAGATCAGTGAACTGATTGAAGTCACAGTGATATGAATTGCCAGTTCTAAACAGGGTTTATATCAGCCAGCTGAAAATCTTGGTCTGAGTAGTGAATTTTAATCCTAGCTTGCAGCTTTGTATTTCTTGGCAGTTATTGCCCTAAAGGAAGATCTTTTCCTCCTTAGTTGAAATACATTAAAATGCATAGATTTTCAGTCTGATGTAGCTTTTGAACTACATATTATACTCCTTTTTTGGTCAACTAACTACACTAGTTCTGTGTACACTTGTTTAAACACTTACATAGCTCAACAGTCATGTTGTAATATTTCATTTTTACATATGAAGTCCTTAGAAACAGTGGGGACTGCAGTAGTTAGTGTTTTTTCATTCCTGATTTGTGTCAACTGGATTTGACTTAAAATTGAAAGTCAATTAAATGGCCACAACATCTGCATTAAAATAGTTTCTTATTGATTAAATAAAATAATCTGAGTAAGATCATGTAGGTAAGAAGGAAAAAGAAAGCTTCGTGCTCTGATTTGAGCACTCGTTCTCCAAACACAGGAAATACTGATCGCAGCTGGTGAATTACGTCGGGGTTTTCTGGGAAGTGTTGGTCACATCTTGGGAGGCACTGGGGAGCTGTGCTTGCTTGTGTTGTCAGCCAAGGTGAAAGGCCACAGATACCACATAATTATTTGCTTATTTGAGTTACTTTCACTGTAATAAAACTTAGTTTTTAACATAGGCTGTTGTCATTTTAGATATGAAGTTTTCTAATCAGTAATAATTGTGGATTTTATTACGTGGTTATAAATGGTTCTAAATATACGAAATACTTTTTGTTTATCTGATGAGATAAAAAATAAAGTATTTAATTACAGGCTATATCCCTGTACAAAACAAGTCTTGGATCATATCCCTGCCCTAAAAGTTTTGTGATGTAATTTCTAGTGATCATGCCTTACTAAGTGTTCATTCAAGTTCATCACTAAGGCCTTGTGCTTGCCAGTGGTTCTTGGCTAGCACAGCTGACAACCAGAGTCCTCATGCTTTATTTTCCTCTACTTCCATGCAGCACAAACACAGTCCTTCCTTTCCATTGTTCTCACTTCCTTGTCCAGCTCTGGTTTCAGGGGCTTTGAACAAGCGTAGTGACTCAGATCTGTGGGTTTTGTTCCGCTGCAGTTGCTGTGCTGACAGAAGCAGGCAGTGTCAGCCATGGGTTCACAGGATCGTGCGTGCACAATCACGCACTGGAGCATTTCAGTCTAAAGGATGAGTTTTGTTTTCTAAGTCCCCCAAATCCTTTAAGATGATTATCACTGGTACAGGCAGGAATGAGACTTTAAAGAGATGAGTACCTCTGTTTTGAAAGCTGATGTTTGAACAGAACAGTCCATCAGCTGTTTAACCTGGATTTAAACAAGTTAATCGGTGCTTGCAGAGGTGACAAGCTCTACCGTGTTCAGTGCTGGGGGGACCAGGAGGGGGTAAACAGGTGGGTAAAGAGACTGGCCCCCTCAGCTGGGATTCGTTTGCCTTCTGTGCTTAGTCTGCCAGCAGAAAAACCAGGGTGCCAGGCTGGGGGTACAGCATGAGCAGTGTTAGCCAGGGGATGAGATAAGTGACAAAGACTGAGGACACAAAAAAATAGCATCTTACCTCATTGGTGGGTTCCATTTATATCACTGTGATGGCAAAAAGGAACCATCAGAATAGTACCATTCAATTCAGGCAGAAATTACTTTTGCTGAGAAGAAAGCAGCCTCAGACCCCTCAGGTGGTGTGTCACCTGAGCCTGGTCACCTGCAGGGGCACGGGGCTGATGATGTGATTTCCTCTTGTCAGCTGATGAGTTTTCCAGTGAAACTGCTTGGTCCCAGCTAACCTGTTCTGTTCAAACAGTGGCCAAGAGGTCACCATTCCTTGGCAGTTCTTAATTTCCAGACATTCAGATAAAGTGGCAATACTTTTTGTGGAAACAGGAAGATTTTTCCTTTACCATAAATAACTTGTTTTCTATGCAGCTTTTTTGGAGATGGTAATTTAAAACAAGTAACTCCTAGATTTCTATCATTGGGTTGCAAAAGAACAATAGAACTAGCAACCCTGGAATAGTTTACTGCTCTTCAGTCTTCTACTTCATGATAAGAAGGGAGAAAGATTTTTCATTTTCCAACGCTATTTTTTTAATAGCTTTTCTTTTGGAAGCCTTGGTATTATTTCAATAATGATGATATCCCTGAAATTATAATTATTTTTTTCTTGCAGGAAGAAGAAATGTTTCGTCCAAATATGTTTTTTCTGCTTTTGCTTCCACCTATTATATTTGAATCTGGATATTCACTGCACAAGGTCAGTGCCTGCCAGACACTTGTTTTGGATGTTGAGGTTTTGTTTGGAACAGATTCTGCTTTTAGTCATCTTCATGAAGCTTAGGATAATTGCATTAAATTCCATTATATTAATCATTAGGAAATTGAGAGTAAAAAATTTAAGCCTCTTCAACCCTGAGTGCAGGGAGTGTAGGTTGTTGCTGATAACAGTGCTGGCAAGGTCTGGGGTACAGCACAGACGAGGTTTTCCTTGGCTGGAGAGGTTTCTTACCTCACCAGAGCGGTACAAAGGCTGGTGTGAAGGAGGAGAAGTGGGAAGGAGTAGGATCAGAAGTGGGAAAGGTGGGGTCACTCCACAGCTAAAGAAGGGGGAAATGTGTGCAAGGGTTCTGACCCCTTGCCTGGGGGCCTGTGTTCCCATGGGCATTTCTCACAGCACTCATCCTGGCTGAGGGGCTTTGGTGCTCCTGTGTGCAGCCTTTCTGCTCCAGCTGTGCTGCAGGAGAGGGAGGGAGCAGGGGCCGTGGTGATATCAGGAGCTGGCAGCAGCACTGGAGATCTTTTCATACAAAATCACAAGGAATGGACCAGCAACTGGGAAGTGTACAAGCCTTTTTCACATGCCCTGTCTCCAGCAGAGGGGTTAACTTACACTTTCGCTAGGTGGGGAATATGTCAAAGTGCTGGTGAATATCCAGCTGTTTGCCTGAGGATTGGGTTGTTGTTATGGTGCCAGACTGGGAATCAGTCCTGGGAATCAGAGGGAATTGCTGTTGTCCTCAAGAGAGCAGCAGTCTCTTTAGGCAGATGGTGTGGATGTGTGTCCTGGGGTACCTGGAACCAAACTAATGAGCCTTTATAATCGGAAACCCAGTTGTGAATTAGAATCTAATTAAATGCAAACCCAAATACGAGTTTTCCCTCAGGTCATTTTTACGAATTTACTTATTTTATTACTGTGTTCCAGGGTAATTTTTTTCAGAACATTGGTTCCATCATTCTGTTCTCAGTATTTGGCACTGCAATATCAGCTTTCATTGTGGGTGGAGGAATCTATTTCCTGGGCCGGGTAAGACCTACTGCTTTGAAGCACTTAAGTTTATCTGGCTTGTTATTTGAAAGTCCATTTTTCAAGAGCAGACAAATGTAGTGAAAGTGAATTCCTGGGTCACAAAGTCCAGTTCTCTGCTCTCACAAAGGCAGTGTTATACAACCCGTTCTGTAGATACTGCTGGAGAGGCCGTGGGTTCTCCTTCCCTGGAAATACTCAAAAGCTCTCTGGACACAATCCTGGGTAACGTGTTCCAGGAGAACTGCAGAGCAGGGAGGGTGGAGCAGGTGATCTCGGTGGTCCCCTCCAACCTGAGCCACTCTGTGACTCTGTGACACAGCATGCTTCATGGGAAAAGCAATTAAGACTTGAGTTTTACTTTTTTGTAACTTCCACAATCTTCCTGTTGGAAGGCTGTTCCAAAACCTTTGTTCTCTAGAGCCATCTTATACTCTACAATATTAAATTTATTTGTTCTCTCAGTATTTTCTTCTGCTTCTGCGATTTGGTGTTTCCCATTGATTACATATAGACACAGATATTTATCTTTTCTCTCAGACTTCATTCTGGTAGGCTAAACATTCTGTACTTTCCTCTTTGGCGCTCAGGTTTCTTTTCCTTTGAATGTCGTAGTTATCTACTCACCTGACTCTGCCCTAGTTCCCTGAGCTTGGGTGACCACAGTTGTGGCAGCAGATCAATGTTGGGGGGCAGTGTTAAACTGGATAACATCACTACTGTGAATTTTTCTTAATTATGAACTCAGGATTTGATGAATAGTTTGGTTTTTAAGAACAGGGGAGGATTGTGATTATGTTCTATCTATTTTTTCAGGCTGATGTAATTTATAAACTCAACATGACAGACAGGTAAGCTCTTGGGGAAATGGTGTAGTATATGAAATTAAGCTTTCTTTCAGGATAGCTGTAGGTGGGAAATGCACTGCAGTTGGCCACCTCTTTTGGTTAGTGTTTAGATTGCTGAGATTCAACATTGTGTATGAAACAAAGAAATAGATGGAACACTTCCATACCCTGTTTATTACGCCCTTATTTCCAAATAGTGTTGTGCTATATACCATTCTATTGCATTCTAGTCTATTCTGTTCTGTGCTGAGTGATTTCTCTAGACAGATACTGGGTATTTTAACCAAACTTTAAGATTTGTAAACTTCGATTAGATGGAATTATTGATATATGTAATAAGGGTATAACTTCCCTGTCCAAATATTCTCTTAAAAAGCAGAAGAAATTTTTCAGTGTCAGTAATGCAGATTTTTCCAAGACCTTGGCAAGTGGCCAAGTTCTTATGACTGGAAAGAGAGCACAACTTATCACTGTGTAGAAACTGTAACACAAATGGGCTTTGTTACTGTTGTTCATGTAAGTTACTAGGTAGGTATTTTTCTTTCATCTAATTTCCTCTTTTGTGTTCTCCCAGTTTTGCATTTGGCTCTTTAATATCTGCAGTTGACCCTGTGGCTACTATTGCCATTTTCAATGCCCTTAATGTGGATCCTGTGCTTAACATGTTGGTTTTTGGAGAGAGTATTCTCAACGATGCAGTCTCGATTGTCCTGACCAAGTAAGTGCATTGGAGCCACACATGTTTATGGAAACAGTAACTACCTTGTTTTCTGTTAGTTTTTAGGATGTACAGTAATTCTTCCATCTTCATTTGGAACACATCATGTATTTCTGGTGTAAAGCTGAATCTTGTATGGTGCTTCTGTGTAAAAAGCAGTCCATAACATGAGCTGCATAGGCAGAAGGCAGTAAATGGTTGCCTCATTACTGCTACCTCAGTGCCTTATCTCATTGGCCCCAGATAATTGATTGCTTTCTAATTCCATTCATTATCAGCTCTCCTTCCATCTGAGGGTCCTGACAGCAGGAACCCCACATGTCACCTGTCAGGCTTGGCACAGAAATATTCACCTTGCAAAGAGCAGCTCGGTCTCCGTGCCATTGGCTTATGTCCGGAGTCCCACAGTGGCTGGGGGGATACACAGCATCCATGCAATAGGGTTGTGTTTATGCTGAGGCTACCATGGGAAAGAGGAACATCCAATATCCTTACCTTTTGCTCATGATAATTCTTTGGGGCTGAAAGAGTGAAAAATGGATAGATGTATCTTCATGTTATTGCTGAAGCTGATAGGTGTGACTGTGAATGTATAGAAGGAGCAGCTGTACCAAGCAGGCAGTGAAGTCAGAGTCATTTTCTAATGAACTAATTGCTTTTACTACAGTTGTGGTGCTTTTAGGGAAGACCCTGAAGGCTAAAAGCAGCCAAAAGGAACACTGGTTGGTATCTGTGTGTTCTTTGCACAGAATTTCCATGAAATACATTCCTGAAATTCAAAGAGGTTTCTCCCCTTTCCTCCTAAGAGCTGCTGTGTTTTCCTTCAGTGACCTTGTCTCTCATCCACACCTAAATATTTGATGAGAGTTCTTCCTGTTCATTTGTTCTTCTCAGAGGATCACATGAGTTTTTACCACTGTAAAATGTGTTTTCTTTTCCTTTTCAAAGTTTGAACGTTGTTTTGAAATACTGGGCATCACCATAGCCTATTTACGCCATTCTGGGATTCTTCAGAGGAGCAATGCTGGATTTTTAGCAGAATTAGGTTTCCCTTTGGGGATTACACTACGGCTTGATTTAACATCTTTTGACATTCCTCTTGTTATATATATCACAGTAAAAGCCTTTTAAGAGTGGTAGCAACAAAGAAATGGGAATCTTTTTTGTTGTTATGCTCAAAAGATGTTTGATATTTTCGGATCCAGGCTTGGAATGTATAAGCATTTCTTTTTATTTCTCTTTTAATTGTATTTAGCACAGCAGAAGGTTTGACAAGGGAAAATATGTCAGATGTAAGTGGATGGCAAACCTTTCTACAGGCACTGGGATACTTTCTCAAGATGTTCTTTGGCTCTGCAGCACTTGGCACACTTACTGGTCTTATTTCTGCATTAATATCCTTTTTAAATTTTGGTGATATATATGTATACATTGGCATACAAGTGCAATATTCTAATAGTATTTTTTTTCTCATCTTCTCCAGCATTTCTTAGAGGATATTTCTTATTAGACATTATTTTGTTTTTATGTTAGTGTGCATGGATGTGTATTAAAAGTGGCATCAAATTTTTATGAACATAATTAAGGACCGACATGTTGTATAATAGCTTATGTGCATTGGAGTGTTATAAGATATGGTAATTGGTTTGTAAATTCAAAATATATTAATTCCATTTCAATACCAATCCATTTTAACAAGCATATGGCTGCTTTTTTACATACATAAAACAGTTAATTAAAAAGAAAAAAAAGCCGTTTTTCCCGAGGGCCTTTGAGTCAGCCCAGCTCATTTGTCCCTATGGATCATGTGCAGGCAGCTGAATGCAGACACTGTTCTGTTTGGATTTACCCTGGGTTGTATTTTGCCTCTTCCACTTCCATGAGTTGGTTGCTAAACAACCCAGGAGCTCCTCTGCTGACATCAGGAAGGCTGTTTGCTGTAGCCCAGACACCTTTGTTACTTTCTGGGCTTGTTTAATGCTACCTCTGACCTCACTGTATGTGGCCTGGGCTGTTCAACAGTTGCTCATGTCAGCTGCCAAACTCTTAGTTTGTAAACAACAAGAATAGAATGTTTGATTAAATACAGACATATTTCCCCTCTTGGTTCATCAGCCTAATTCAAGAAACTTTTAAGTTATTCCATACATCACAACCAAAGAGGGGGACAGATGTTCAACACTTCTTTGACTCGTATCTAAATGATACTAAGTCAAAGAGAAAAGCAGCTTATTTGTGCCTCAAGAGTATTTGATTTACCTGTTGTTATCAGTATTGTAGAGGCACATTTGTAACAGATCTTTTTTTACTGCTATAGAAGCAGTAGCTTCTATAAGAAACATTCCTCATATAAGAAGTTACTGATCTTTCCATACTTGAGTTGAAGGCCAGTGTGTAGATTTTATTGGCTATTCAGTGGAGAAGTACATGAAGTATAATCATTGTTTTGTAATGGAATGAACACATCAAAATATTTCTTTGATTTATTTTTTAATTTACTTTTTCCATTATTTTTTAATTTACTTTTTCCATAACGTTTCCATGTGTACGTACTAAAGCACATTGATTTAAGGAAGACACCTTCCCTAGAATTTGGGATGATGATTATCTTTGCTTACCTTCCTTATGGACTTGCAGAAGGTATCTCACTCTCAGGTGAGTAGCAAAATGAGTTCTGACCACACTGTTTGGTATGTTAAAATATTTATATATTGCTGTAGAAACAAGTTTTGCCTTGTGAGAAGATGACTCTGGAGGGTCTCAGCAGTAAATCCTTGCAGAGTCTGATGCTGAGTGCCACATTCTTGCCCACAGGTATCATGGCAATCCTGTTCTCTGGCATCGTGATGTCTCACTACACACACCACAACCTGTCCCCGGTGACACAGATCCTGATGCAGCAGACACTCAGAACTGTTGCTTTCATGTGTGGTAGGTGCTGCCTGCTATTAAATCTGCTATTAATAGTTTAAAATTTCATTTGCATGGAACGGTGATTCTGTTGAGAGCAGCAGAGGTGTGAATTTGCATCCAGGCATTTGTGTGTCAATGGTGCTTGTCTTTAAGAGAAGAATTCCCGAGAGTGGAGGCTGGAAGGCACTCAAAAGTCACCTTTCCTGCCACACTGGATAAAACATACAGTAAATCTCTCTCCCATCCTGCAGACTCCTGCTAAGATTTGCCATAAGATTGATGACCAAGTAGAGATCTCTGACTCGTGTATTCCCCTGATCTGTTTTTAGTTCTGGGAGATGGGGGTTGAGTGTTTGGGGGGTTTTAAAATTTTTTTTTATATAAAAAGCTACTTGGAAAAACAGTAACTTCACATGTGGAGAAGTTTTTGGAAGTAGCGGCACAAGCAGCTCAGAGTCCTAGAGCCTTTCCAGTTCCTTTTCCAAACCAAACCTTTGAAGAAATGACATGTTCCTGTATTACAAGCATGTCCCTGATTTCCGGGGGCTGCCATGAATGAATTCTGTGTTGTTTGCAGGAGGGTGCAGCGTGATCAGGGAGTGGCTTTGCTGCAAACTGAACCACTCCTCACCTGAGCACCAGCACCTCTGCAGGGTTTGGTCAGGAAATGCCTTTTCATGTACTGTCTGTAGTAACTGATAATAGGAGTAGAAAAGGTTTTCTAGAATTCTTTATTTAAGATGTGATTTCTCTTTTTCAGAAACATGTGTTTTTGCATTTCTTGGCCTGTCGATTTTTAGTTTTCCTCACAAGTTTGAAATGTCCTTTGTCATCTGGTGCATAGTAGGTATTTACTTTCTTCCATGCCTTTTTAGATGCATTTTTCGTATTGGGGAAGGGGGAAACACCTTACAGTTAAAAGATTTTAGAATAATTGTTACAATTTATAGGTTTTTATAAAAATATTTCTGTATTTTTGTATATTGCACAACGTTAATGCTCCCTAGTAGCATGAAATTATTCTTCTTGTTCTCAGCACTTTGGTGTACAAATACATCAGTCTTTAAGAAATTCCCATCAACTGGTATTTTGAAGCCCTTCTGCAAAGGATAAGTAAAAACAAGGAAAAGAACCTTGCTTGCTTTGACACTATTAGAAATCTCAAAAGATGTTGAGATTATTATCCATAACCATTCTGGTTATTTTACCAGAAAACAATCATGAGTTTTCACCTGTCTTTGGGTTCCCACAAACGATCTGTTTGAATGTGCAGTTCATAGCAACCCCAGTGCAAACCAGTATCAAACTCTGCTCCTTTCATCTCCCAGCACTGCAGCTTTTGGGTCTTTCTTTCTCATATATTGTTGGAGTTTGTTTACATAAGCCAATTTACTCCATGCATGCCTTCTTCTCTCTGAGTTCTTCAGAGCAAGACCTTACTCAGGCCTTCTTGAAGGTGTGTTCATTCTCTGACTCCCAATTCTTTGTCTTTGAACCCATTTCAGCGTAGCTGAATGCAGTGACACTGTGAGTTATGTTTTACGTGGGGGTTGCCTCCATCTGTTGCCATTGTAAGGGCTTAATACCAGCCTGAAAAGTGTGTTCCCTGTTGCAGAGTCCAGTGAGGGCAATGTGGATCCATTTCCAGTTGTGTGCAGCAATGTACACTGACCCATTTAGTGCATGGTTCAAGGGAAGAATTGTTATCTACAACTTCCAGATAGGGATATCAGCACAGGGAACTGCTCTGCCTGCATTACACTCAACTTCCCTATCTAATATGTATCTAAGGTGTGACACTTCTCTCTGTGTAGCATTGCCCTCTCAGGTGTAATGCAAATTGTGTAATTTTGGGGTGATTCATAAAGGAAAACAGCACAGCCCTTCAAGGATCCTGCTGACTAATTCTAGGATATTTACCTTATCAAGGTCTGTTTGTAGTGGAGCTTGAAAACAATGCTCTGAGAAAACCTTGCCTTTTTCTGAGTTAAAGTTTTCACTGTGTTTGTTAATTGTTTGCCATTAAATCAATAGTCCCCTTTTATTTCTTTTCTGCTCTCAAAGTGTTGCTTCAGCTTGGGGTATGTTTTATTGCCATACCCAGGGAAGTGTTGAGAAACAGGCTGACGTGCTGTTTGTTTGGCTTCTGGCCTTTCTGAGCAACTGGGCTGCAGGGAGACAATAGAAATACCTTATTGCCTCTTGGCTGCTGTGCCAAGGGAATGATTAAAGGAGCTGAACTGACTGAACTGAGGAGCACTTTTACCCGAAGTAATTCTTAGTCTCCCTGGAATGCCTCCTGAGTTCCATTTATTTATTATAAATAAAGCAGCCTGGTCTCCATCAGTGACAAGTCTGATTTAGTTCCAGTTAAGCAGACAAAATGTTTCAAGAGTAAAATTCCACAATGCCCTGTGCTGAGGAGTTTCTCTCTGTTTATGGAGCAGCACACCTTCCTGTGAGCAAAATTCACCTTCCCCTGTAAAGCCAGCTGCAACTGGGGCCTCGTGGATGTAACACATCTAATGGTTTTTTGCTTTTATTTCTGTTTTTCAGGTGCTGGTTCTGTTTGGTAGAGCAGTGAATATTTTTCCACTTTCCTACTTACTCAACTTTTTCCGTGATCATAAAATCACTCCCAAAATGATGTTTATCATGTGGTTTAGTGGTAAGTTAAAGCTCAAAATACTGAGAACCAGAAAAAATGTTTTCTCTCTTCCATTGTGTGGCCCACTCTAGGAGGAACTGGTTTTTCATTGGTTGAGCAAAACTCAACTGGACATTTGCACTATTCTGAAACCCAAGTGCAACAGAAATGTTCCCTTTCCCCTTTGCACTGGAGGACTTTGCTCTGGTGAGCCCCATGAAAGCTTTTCTACATAGAGGCTGCTTGTCTCTCTAGGCCTAACAGCTTCATGGCTTGAACAACAGTGTCTGAGGTGCTCAGACTTGTTTTAGGGTAGTAGCCAAGTGATAGATAATGGGCATGCCATAGGATTGTAAAAAACCTTTTGAAGGTGGAGAATTCCTGTGGAGTTCTCCGGGTGCTCAGGAGCGGTGTCGCTGTTGATTGACTCTCCCTTGCTGCCCTGTTCTCTCCCTGAGGATTACGTGGTGCCATTCCCTATGCCCTCAGCCTCCACCTGGGCCTGGAGCCCATCGAGAAGCGGCAGCTCATCGGCACCACGACCATCATCATCGTGCTGTTCACCATCCTGCTGCTGGGAGGGGGAACCATGCCCCTCATCAGGCTCGTGGACATCGAGGACTCCAAACCACGCAAGAGGAACAAGAAGGACGTTAACCTTAGCAAGACAGAGAAGATGGTTTGTTTGGGGTTTTCATTCAGAGGATCACTGGGGTTTGGTGGGAAGTTTTTTTCAGGTTAAACATTTTTTCAGGACTAGTACGTAATTTTTTACTAAAAAGTTAGATGAAGGCAGTAGAAAAAACCAAGGTAGTAGGACAAAGCCAAGCAATATGATTTTAAAATATCCCAAAGACAGAGTTTGGATAGTGTTTACTCAAAATAGTTGTTTGGACAAGGGGAGGAGAAATAGTCTCTTAATTCAATCCAATTATAAATTGATCTATATGAATTAAAGTAACCCCTGAAAAAGCATAAAGAAGATGACAGAGGACTGAGTCATACGCAGAGAGAAAGTAGTTCGTACAGTGTGAGACAGAAGTTAATCATAAAAGGCGGACGGAAAACCATTTTGAAAAAGTCAAAGGCCAGGAGAAGGTGGTAACAACAGCCTCCTCTGACTGGACTTTATTTTAAAGCAATTTCTGGCAAAGCAAGAGATCTGACAGAGCCAACAGCCACTCTGGAACCTCTTGTGCAAAAGACTGGAGAATATGAAGTATCACAGGACATTTTTTGCCTGGTTTTCCCTAAACCATTGAAGAGTATATACAGAGTATTGTTCTGTAGGATCTTAAGATCCTTTTCTCTTTGCATGAGGTTGACTGTAGTCTTTAGAATTACCTTGCACTGTCCACACAAGGAAGTGCAGGAAGAGTGCAGGGACAGGGTGTGTTCGACACAGCTCATTTTCAGTGGCACAGTGACAGCAGTGATGCTTGCTGGATGAAAGCATTGTCCAGCTCACAAGAGAAAACCTGCACAGTAGAAACCTGCTCTCAGCAATAGTGACAATACAAAACATGGAACATTTGAGGTGGCTCTGGGATTCGATGGCTGAACAGACCCATACAGCCCCAAGCCCTGCAAGGCTGGGGTGGGGATCCTTTCCATATTGTTCCAGCATGGCAACTGGTTGTGATAAGGGAGACCACAGAGCGGGGGCTGAAGCAGGGTGGTGGGGTGACTGCCACTTCTCTCGGGTTATTCCAATATTTGTGATTTTTCTAGGGAAACACTATAGAATCTGAGCATTTATCAGAGCTCACAGAGGAGGAATATGAAGCCCAGTACATAAAACGCCAGAACCTCAAAGGGTTTATGCGGCTGGATGTCGAGTATTTGAATCCTTTCTTCACCAGGAGACTCACACAAGAAGTAAGTCTTACTCATTTTCTTGAAGAAGAGAAACTGATCGAGTTGGTTGTTGCCCTCAGTGCCACACAGGGCTCATCGTGCAGCTACACAACTTGTGTAGGGCCAGTGGGACATCTGTGTATTGCCCATGCACAGAAAGAGCAGCTGTAATGAACAGCTGCTCTGTAAAAGTGCAGGCTAGATCAAGTGAGCATCTCAGAGCTGCCCCAGTTAAACTTGGTGTATGGATTTGTTGAATTCGCCTTTAATTGCGCAGAGAACCATAAAGGGCATCAGAGTCACTGGCTGCTGCTGCTGCTGCTGCTAGAAAAAGCTGCTGCCACTCGGGCACAGGTTTTAAAGTGCTGTCACATACAGTTCCTGCCTCTTACTGTCAGTGGTCCTGTGACTTCTGGAGCTGTGATGTTGCTGCAGAGTGCAGTTTCTGTCGTGGAAATAGGCACCAACATTGCACCCTTCACTTTTCAGGCTGCTCACTGGGTACCAAAGCTCTGAGGCTGTAAATGCAAAACAACACCTGACTGAATGTGTAATGTACCAATGAGTGGCTCCAAGGTATAAATACTGTGCCTTTTTCACTCTCATGCTTCAGAAATCTGAGGCTCCTTAGTCACAGAATTCACTGTTTTTGCAATTTCCCATGGAAGCATTTTGGCTGTAGAGCTGATAATTTTGTGTAAGTGCACATTCCATCTTCCTAGCCTGTTCAAAAGTACTGTTTTTCCTCTTGTTTTGTACTTTTCAAAAGTACCCTTTCAGCACTTTCCTACAAAAACTAAAGTAATTTATTGCAAAACCAGAAAGGAATCAAGAAACCAAAGTAAGCATCTGATTCGTAGTTGGTAGCCAAAAGCATAGGCTGCCATCCAGATTGCAGCCAAAGGCTGGAAGAATAAGCATGTGAATCACTGCAGCAGGCCACAAGCTTCCCAGTGTCCCTGGGAACATGAGGAGAGTCAAAGCCAGGGCCTCCAGACAGCGTTAGGATTGCTGAAACACACAGAGCAGCACTGTCTAGAGAACACAGGTAAAAACACCCATCATCAAAACTGGCATCTGTAGCAATAGTTACTGACTGAGCACTTGATAAATATTTTCTGGTGGGAAACAGGATGACTTTGTGTGCTCAGAGACCAGGAGCAGGTTATTTCCTAAGGACTATGCCCAGCCTCGTCCTGCTTTGCCCTGACACTGACAGGGTGTTGCAGCAAGTGACAGAGTGCCCTGGTTTGCCTTTGCCCCAGGACTTGCATGACGGGCGCATCCAGATGAAGACCCTGACCAACAAGTGGTACGAGGAGGTGCGCCAGGGCCCCTCGGGCTCCGAGGACGACGAGCAGGAGCTGCTGCAGCAGAGCGGGGCAGGAGCGCGCTGAGCTCCCGCCGGGCCTCACCCAGGGGCCCGGGGCCTGACTGCACGGGAGCTGCAAAGCCAAGGGTGAATTTTCACACTTCAGACATGCCATGTGCTCCTTGTTGAGGTAAAACCCACAGCTCTGCTGTTACTGTTCAGGAAGGGAACCCCACAAGGTTCCCTGGATGGCCTGAAGGAAGAACCTTGTGTTCGGACTTCACTGCATAGCATTTCCATGCAGCCTGGTGAAAAGCAGAACCATCTGCCATGAAATGATGACATTGTTAATGGGGGAGGGCTTCTTCTCATCCCAAAACCTGCTGTGACCACACGCTGCAGTGCAGGGCCTTTGTGTGGCTCTGCAAAACAGAACAAATTGCACTTTACCTTTTATGTATGTATATAAAAGTATATTCCTTTGCAGCATGAAGAGTCTTGACAGTTTATACTGTGAATTTGTTTCAGCACTAGTAAGGGAATCTGACTGGAAGAAACCTATAATTTGTGGGATTTGCACATTTTGAACCCAGAAAAGATGCATACCTTGACAAGAGCAGATGTTGCACATACAAGGAATCACCTCTGAAAACGTAGTTTTGTGACTTAAGAAATTCTTGATTTCTGTTTTATGGGATTTTTTGGTTTTTATACTGAGGGATCTAATCCACAGTACTGATTATAGCACGGTTTTGGGGGAGTGGGGGCCAACAACACAGAACTGCATTTGAGATTGTAGTTTCTTTTCTTTGGCTAAAGCCAGTTGCAGTTGGGTTTCTGTAATTGGCAGTTGCTCTTTGCTGGCACTTTGGCTTCAAATCTTAGAAAAGAGCAGCTTCTGTTTTGCTTAATTTATGAAGTGTCCCTAACACTCCAGAATTCACCAGTGGAATTTTTAAGCTTCAGTGGAAGCAAAAGTGACGTGTACATGAGGAAAAAGAGCCTACAAAATCTAATCCAGGTACAGAAAGATTAATATTGCACGTGGCTGAAGCAGCCTCTGCTGGGAAGTGCCAAACGGCTTCCATTAAGCTGTCTCATTTTTCTCTTCTGCTTACACTGTTTCAGAATCCCTGGTGTCACTGCATTTGTTCTCCATGGCCCAGTGTTTGCTCAGCGTTGCCAGCACCTGAACTTGTGTTTGTTGCACATTTGCCATGGTGACACACGCAGCACTTTGCTCCCACTGCCAAATTCCTCTGTGGTTATTTGCATATGCACTGTCAGGATGTGAATTACGAATCTGACATGCAAATGCACATGTTTGTTTCTGAAGGTGTGAGACTTAGTTTGGGTCTGGTTTTGCTACTGAGTTTTTTAATCCACTGCTTACCTAGCGGGAGAATAAAAGTTCAAGAATGTATTTAGAAATCCTGAACCTGCTGTCTGAGCAATTTTTCAAAACACCACATCTTGGTTCCCTGCTGCCCTTTCCCTGCCTATGGAAAGGGCCTCACTGCTCATCCTAGAGCTGAGGTGTGCACAGCTGGGACTGAGCGGGCTGTGAAAGCCATCGGTGCTTGCTTGATCCGTCGGGAGATCTGTGTGAAAATCGGGCTTTTTGTCACCCTTCTAGACCCCAGCAGGCTGAACTAAACTTTAGTTACCCGTCACTCCTGCTGCGTTTCTCACCTTGAGCCTTTAAGCCCAGGAGCTGCTGGAAGGTCCCTGAGAGCTTCTCCTCAGTGTTCAGTGATGGAGCTGCGGTTACACCGGGGATAGCACTCAGTTCCCGTAGTGCCTCAGTCCCGCTGCCGAGGCCCCGATTCCCGGTGCTCCCCGGCGCTTCCCGGGCCGCACCGGCGGCAGGTGCGCTGCTCGCTCCCGCGCTCTGGCGGCGGCCGGCGGCACCGCACCGGGACACAGCGGCGAGGAGCGGCTCGAGCGGGGGGAACCGCTCCGGAGCCATCCCGGTGAAGACACTCGGGAGGGTTGGATTGAAAACCGACTATTCTAAAACTTAACATAATACTGCATTTGTCAAAACTTGGAATTAAGTGTGTATTCTGAGAGAGCAAAGCTAACTCCCTTATTTTGGAACCAAAAGAAGTCTTTACCATAGCGCCCAATTCTCATATTCGTTTATCAATACAATGGCTTTTCTGTCAGTCGCTTCACAGTTTGGAGTTCTTTACTTAATATGCTTAGAAAAGAAAAAGTCTTCTTTATTGACTTGCCTGGCAGTTACTTTAGATTATTTCCTATTTTATCAGACCACTATTACACCCTAACTCTCTTTCCACAAGCACTAGCTCCCCCATCCTATCTTGGTGTCATCTGCAAATCTGTGCAAGAGTGAACGTGATTTCCTGATGCACTCAGTGAAGGGCCAAAGTGGTCGGCCAGGGGGCTGGCAGGCGGAGCAGGGACCCAGTGCTGCATCGGTGTCCCTGAGCCCGGCACAGCCCGGTCCCCAGCCTGGCTGGTCAGTCCTTGGTCCCTGTCCATCCCGGGGTGGCCATGCCCTGAGAGCCCCCAGGAGATGGCAGCAGCCCTTCGTGTTTGCATCCTCCAGAGGGAAACCAGCCCCTGGTCCCTTTCTGGAGGCTCCTCTCGATGGGCAGCAGCAGGATGGCCCAGGATGGCCAGGGGGATGCACAGGGTGTGGCAGGGTCCCGTTGCTGCTGGACACGCAGTGCCTGTGGCACTCGGGAGGCCCGGCTGCTGGGGCAGAGGAGGTTTGCTGCAGCCACGGGCCTGTGCCCAGCCGATGGGCTATGCCCCTCTCTGCGTGGCTCGCCCGTGGCACCCGGCCTGGCCCTGCTCCGGCCCCGGCCACGCTCCGCACTATCCCCATCCGTGTTCCCGTTGTCCTGCAGTGCGGCCGCCAACGCGGATCTGAACCGAGTCGGATGCTGATTTTGCATGGGTGAATTTACTTTAGAAATGACAACTTCTGGAACACGATGAACGGTCAGCAGAGACACTGCGTGATCCCCTCACGTGCCGGAGGGCCGGGGACAGGGTGCAGGGAACTTGCCAGGTGGGGTTTTCCTGTGGATGGCTTTGCATCAGGCCCGGACATAGCTTCTTGTTCCTTTTTGTCCTAGGCTCTACCCATGGGTGCACTGCCCTCACTGACCTCCAAAGGCCAACTTCAGTCCTGTGGGATGCTGCAGCCCAGGCAGCTGCTGCCCTGTGCAGCAGTGCAGGTGACATGAGCTGCCCCATTGTCCCAGCACTGGGGACACCCTGTGGCCACTGCCCCGTCTCCAGGGTGGTGCTCTCCCACAGATTTGCCGTTCCCTGCCTGCAGATCATTCCCTGGGACTGCCATTACTCGCTCCAAGATTATTGTAACCCCAAATCCTTGCTCTAAAGACAAGCTCCCATTCCCATCTGTAGGACAGTGGTGGCTTTCACTCCAGTGGAGGGAGCGGGGTAGCACAGCTGGCACAGAGAGCAGTCCCTGAGACCTGTAGGGAGGTGCTTCGTAATCCCAGGTGAGGTAGCTGTGTGGACAGTCCCACTCCCCAGTGGGAGAGGAGGTGGCTGCAGGGGCTGTAGGAGCTGGCACTGGAGGTAGATGCCCCTCGGGGGGTCCTGGCCCCCAGCCTGCCCTGCCAGGCACAATTTTTAAGACAACCAAGTTCCTACTTGGTCATCAGAGCACCAGGTTGGAAAAACAAAGGCCAAGGGCCCAGAGAGCAAACTGCAGGAGAGACTGTACCCTGGGCTGCGCTCTGGGCACATCTCAGGAACTGAGAGGGGTCTATTTTTGTTCTTGTTTTTGCAAGTGCAAACACCAGGCTCAGAGCTGCAAGAGCCAAACCAGAGGGGTTGGTCTTATATCTTCACGTCACTTCATCTGTGGAACATCTGGGACCTGCTGGGTACGGGGGTGAGAGAATGCTGTGTTTGGGTTGGTGTTCCAGTGCTCTGGCAGGACAGAGCTGGGCAGGGCCGGGCTCAGAGCAGGTCCTTGGCGATGTCCGAGGGCAGGGCCTCCCCCGCCGCGTGGGCAGTGCCCAGGCCCGACCGCCTCGGCGTGAGCAGCACCAGCACCTGCACCGTCCTCCTCAGCCCCGGCTGCCCGGCGGCTCCAGCGGCCAGCACGGCCAGGGGGCCACGCTGGGCCGAGCTGCCGGGCGCCCGGGGCGGTGTGTAGCACCTGGGGTAGTTACCGAAACACTCAAAAGCATCGCTGCAGCTCCTGCAAGCGCCGGGGCGGCCCCCGAAGGCCGGGGACGGGAGCGGCTGGAGCGCAGTGCCCCGGCAGCCGCAGCAGAGCAGGGCGCGCAGGGCCTGCAGGAGCACCCTGTCCTTGGACAGGAACTTGTGGAAGTTGGGCTTGAAGAGCAGGTACACCAGCGGGTTGTAGAGCGTCGAGGACTTGGCGAAGACGGCCGAGAGCACGAAGGCCAGCGCTGGCACCTGGCTGGCGTCCCCGAGCAGCGCCCACAGCGCAACCACGGCGTAGGGAGTCCAGGCAGCCAGGAACCCCAGGCACACGGCAATGCTCAGCTGGAAAAGGAGGAGATGGGGGTGCCATGAGCCTCCTGCAGCACTCGGGGGACGCTGACACACCCCCCAAACCCAGCCATGTGCAGCAGGACCCTGAGCACTCCTCACATCCCCAGGAAAAGGTGCTCAGCCTTCTGGACCCGTACTGGAACGTCAGAGAGCAGGGCAGCAGCTCAGCACACCTCACGCATAGACCTGCTCTTGCTTCAGGCCACTCGCACCCTGTCCCACCTGGGAAAGTCGGGAATGGCCTCAGCCTGCTGTGGCAGATGGGTACAAAGGACCAAGTGACCTGGCTGGGACCAGCTCAGCATCGGACCCCAACAGCTTTTGGCAGCACTGGAAATCCCTCCAGCAACCTGTGTGGCTTGGGAGGCCTGGAAATGGGCTGTGCTCAGTCCCCCTCCCCTGACTGGATGTGGATGTTTCCTTTGAAGCCAGGCTTGCAAGCTGTTTTCTTTCGTGCTGTGTTTTTTAAAGGGTATCCAGGGTTTTTTACATATCCTTGGTAAATGATAGTATTAGCTTGTAGTCTGGGGAACAATGACTCATGCAAGCTCCTTTATGATATTTTCCAGTGTAATTTAAAATGAAAACTCCTCCACCTGATGACTTTAAACGAGGAGCAATGTGTTGTTACCCACACTGACACAAACACCTGGAGCATTCATGGGGAGCAGCAGACGCCCCGCAGGAGGGACCCTGCTGCCTTTGCCCGCCCGTGGGCAGTGGGCCGGGCAGGGCACCCCGAGTTCCCCCCCAGACCCAGACCCACGGTACCTTGAGCAGCAGGCTGTGCAGGCTGTGGGCTGTGCGCCGGGGGGACGCGTGCTGCCGCACGGCTCTCCGCGACAGCCGCACCGTCCGCACGATCAGCGCGTAGGACACGAGGATGAGGAGGCAGGGGAGGAGGTAGCAGAAGATGAAGAGGGCGAGGATGTAGAGCGTGGCCTCCCTGCTGGAGGCCTCCCAGGTGATGCAGCAGGCGGTCCCGTAGGGCTCGGGGCCGTAGCTGCCCCACTGGGCCAGGGGCGCCGTGGCAAAGGCCAGCGCGTAGGCCCACACGGCCAGCAGCAGCAGCGCGGCGTGGCTCCGCGAGAACCTGTTCCCTGCGGTGGGGGGACCGGGCTCAGGGGGGCTCCCCGGGGGCCAGGGGCAGGGGAGAGAGGGGATTGCGCCCCGAGCCACCCCCAGCCCCAGGCCGCGGCACCAGGAGCCGGGAGAACGCGGGGCCCCAGCCCGGCTGCGGGATCAGCACGGCCCCTTCGGCCTCCCGAGAATTGCTGGGAGGGTGTGTGGGGAGGACATGTGGACACGGCACCAGCTGCAGTGCCAGGGCACGGGGCAGGGCTGCTCCAGGCCACCCCAGATCCTGACACTTGAAGGACCTTTCCGTCCCTGCAGAGTGAAGCTTCGGGGGAGACGTTGTGTTTTCATTTTTGTCCCAACCCCCATCAAATCTCAAACTCTCTGATGTTCTAAGACTTACTATAAAGTGCTAAATCTTCAGACATACATACAAGTAACATTTTGCTTTGAAACTAAGCAACTAAAAGCACAATTTGATTCTGCATTTCCTCACAGAAGATGGGCTGGGCTGTAGATAAGCCCCAAGTGCTGGGCTGCCAAGCACTGGCTGATCAAGAGCAGAGGCTGTGCAGGGAAAAGCCACCGTCACCTGGGCTGCCTTTCCATAGCCAACTTTCATCTTTATCTTTCCTCCCACCTTTTTAGCCACCTCCTGAGCTGTTGTGCTGGCACAGAACCAAGGTGACTGTGCTCCAGCATCGTCCTTGAGGCACTGAGAGCTGCTGGGGACACACTGGTGGCTGGCAGCAGCCACCAGCTCAGGGCACACAGGCAGTCAGGGGACAGGGGGACAGGAGGAACCCTGGGGTACTGTTTTGCAAACTAAACTGGTATCTGTGATTTCCCATTTTATTTCTAAATTTGGTCTTTAATGCAAAGTCTGTACTGAAGATAAATGCTAGAGGGAGGATTAGCAGCTGAGCTGAGGAAATTAAGAATTGGAGAAGGAGCTGTGTAGGGAACATCCCTGGGCTCCCTCACTTCCTCAGGTGCTCTCTGCAGTGCAAACATTCACCTTAGCTCTGTGGAGGACATCCAGGTGAAAACGGGGCTACAGACATGGGCTGTAATACTGCACACCCAGCCCTCCTGTATTATTTCAGTGAATTAAATACATTTAGCCTATGGCTCTCTCACCAGGGACCAGGGAAAGCAGCTCTTCTTGCTCTGCCAGAGCTTGTGGCTTCCCAGCTGCAGTCTGCTCTGAGCTCAAGTGTGTGTATGGACATTCAAAAACCTGCAACCAGTTCTGCAACCTGCAACCCATGGATGTGGCTCTTGGGGACACGGTTTTGTGCTGGACTTGGAAGTGCTGTGGCAACAGCTGGACTCAATGACCTTAAAGATATTTTCCAACCTAAACTTATTTCTGTGATTCTGTGGCTCTAGATATTGAGTGGGAATAGGTTGCCCTGGAGCAAAGCTTTCCCTGAAGAGGTGGATCTGGCTCATTAAAATAAAAAGGGCTCTGTTAACAGAGCGGGGTGTAAGTGAGGATCAGATAACCCATCCCAGCACCTACCGTATGCCGGGTAACAGACCTTCAGGCAGCAAACCGTGCTGAGCACCGTCAGGCTGCCGAGGCTGCACAGCCCGAACAGGACCCCGCAGAAGGCGTAGAGGGTGCACACGGCCTGGTCGAAGAGCCACCTGCAAGGAGAGCCTGCAGGTGAGCCCGTCCTTCCCCCCCTGCACTTGGCTGGACAGGAGGCTTCTCCTTTGTGGGAAGGAAGGTTGGGAATTTCCCAGCAGCTGGTCCCCCTCCAGCAACAAAGCTGGGCACAGGTGGGGTGGTTCCAACAGGCTGCACAGGTACCAGCACCTGACCAAGTAAATACGGGCATGACCTTGCCCCTAATTTGTTCCTTGAGCATCCCAGCGATGTGCACAGTTGGAGCCAGGGGTGCAGGAGGTGCCCTGACCCACAGCAGCTCCTGCCACTGCAGTGCCAGCTTGGACACCCATCACCAAAGCCTTTTTGCAGCGGGTCAGTATGAGGAACTGGAGGGACAGGGAGCAGCAAAGCACCCACTGTGGGACGGCGGTCTGGGAGCTTACATGTGCCCCTGTGCCACCAGGCTCAGCCCCGAGTCCCTCTGCACCTGCCACAGATCTCCTGGTTCCCAGAGACAGTTTGCAAGCTGGGCCACTGGCCAGTGCAGAGCCACTTCCATGAGGTACCTGTGTGCAAAGAAGGAGGAGGTGGCCAAGGGGATGAGCGTCACTGTCATGCTCAGGTCACTGATGGCCAGGTTGACGATGAAGAACTCAGCAGGTTTCAGCAGGGACCTCTTCTGATGGGCCACCAGCAGCAGCAGCGAGTTCCCAGACAGGGACATGATGCCTGTGGAGGAGACAGAGAATGGTGCTGTGTGTAACAGAGCCGGGAGAGGAACCAGGAGCATCTTGAGATGTTTGGAAGGAAACACTGCAGAAGTCTACAGAGGGTGGAGAGGGCTCCAGGCTTCCCTCTCTGGGGTGGGCTGAGCAGGGGAGCCCACGGGACCTACAGAGCTCTGTGAGCACATCTGGAGCTACTTTACATTGGATCGGATCCCTTCCCCTTCCTGAGATCCTGCAGAGGCGTTTGGGAGGAGGGCAGTGATGGGATGAGGCTGCAGTGGGCTCTGGGTGCAGGATCTGGCCGAAGTCACTTGTTCCAGCTGGAAGGAGCAAGGGGCACTTCCTCCCAGCTAGAAAAATAACAGGAGCTTTGTGAGACTGCTCCTCTGATGTGAGGCCAGGGAGCTGGGCCCCTTGGCCTTTGTAATTTCTTCCTGGCAGTGTCACTCCTGTGAGTCTGCACTGTCCCATATCATGGTAACAAAACAAACAAGAAGAAAGGCATTATGAAGATCAAGGAAAATCCAGACTAAACAAAAGAAGGCTCTTTGTTTGCTATTAGTGTATTTAAATCAACAGTGGTGATTAAAGTTTTATAACAAGGGCTTTCTCTTTCTCATTACGTAATTGTAATTTCATGGAAAAGAGGTTTCGGTGTCCTCAGAAGGGGAATCTTTGCTGCTCTTGGGGCAGGTTGGGCAGGGTAAGAGTTCCTCCCTAATGGATTAGGCTGCAGATCAAATCCCATGGTAAGAACCAGCTTCCAAAGCCACTGAATGGCCAACACTAAAGTTCCCCTCAGGAACAGGACTCCCACGAGGGACCGGGCCAAATCCAGAGCTTTGGAGGCTTTGGAGTCACTGGAGAGCAGAGTATTGAGATGTTTATCCTTCTCCCCAGCCTCACAAGGCATTTTTCCCACAGAGCAAGTCTCACATCTGTGCTAAGTACACTTTATTAGCTTTACCAACTCCTGCTGAAATCAAGGGCCAGCTTGAGCTCCAAATCCCCTTCAACAATCTGAAGCTGGTGGTGCCAACAGAGCCCTTGCCCGTCTCACCTCAGGTGGCTGTGGTAGGAGTTACAGCACATTTCTCAAAGTTATTCAACTTTTCAAAGATTTAAAACCATAACAGGCACTTGCAGTTCCCCTGAGAGGGGAATGCAGTCCCTAGATCATACTTTTGAGTAACATGGGAAGGGACAGTTTAATTATTCTGCTAATGACTGGACGCTTCTGGAAGCATCAGTGACTGAAAAGGCCTGACTGTCTCTGGCAGGGACACCGGGATCAACAGGTCATCTTTCCTTACCAAAGATTAAATAGACAGTGCCAAAAATCAGGTCTTCTCTCTCCGATAAGGTGGAGGTGAACACCGAGGTGTTGGACACATTCCCCATCTGCAAAGCAAGACACACATGAGAGTGAGAGTGAATTCTGGCTAATGAGGAGTGCCCAGCTCCTTCAGTTCCTAAAAGGACACGGTGACACATTCCTGGGCAGCAGGAGCCTCTGGCCAGCGCTGCCTGCGGCACTGGCTGGCCTGGGATGGGCTCAGGCTGGTAATCCCACTTGATTACCATTCCTTCGACCACGGATTTCACTGATGAGCAACAGCTTTCGCATCTGGATTCTCTTGGCAGCCTGGCCGTATGTGACTGCAGCAGGCGCTGTGTGTTTGGACACAGGGACTGGCTGCTCGGAGCAGCCCAGGACACTCCCTAAGCTGGCAGCCCCCAGCTGTGAGGGGTGGCAGGAGGACACAGTGCCAGTGGTGGAAGGGGGCTCTGGGTTCATCTCCTCCACAGAACACCCTGAATGCTCAATGCTTCACAGCCCAGTGGAAATTATCTTCTTTGTTCTCCTGAGCTTTTCAAGAGTGTCTGTGTACAGGGATGGGTGATTTATATCTCCCTGTACAGACCAAGTGACTCTGGACATGAGAATGACATTCTTCATTAACCTAATTGGAAACAACCTTCGTCTAGAGCTGAAATCACTCCTGAAATTCTCATAACGCACAGTTCTCCCCTAGGCCATATTTGATCTTCCTCAAGAGCCCTTGGAAGCAGCCAAGCTGAACACAGCACATGCACATCACCTCTCCAAGAGGTTTTAGCAAAGCATCTGTGTATTAGGAACACAGAGCCAGAAAAAAGAAGGGACTGTGGTCACACAGCTGCACTGGTGATGAGACAGGGCAAGGCCCAGCATAAACAGTCTGAAAGGAATTGTTCCTGCTCCTCAGCACACATGCAGCAAAGGAGAGAACTGGTAAAGCTTGTAGGATTTGATTTCCTTCAGATCCTTGGCAGGTCTCCATCCTGCAATACATCAGGGGAGCTGCAAGTGTCCTGTGAGATCAAGCTGGCAAAAAGGAACAATAATCACAGGAGAGGAATTTCTATTTCTCACATATTACTTAGGATAAATCCTATTTTTATGATTGTGCTTGAGCTGCCTGTAAAGTACACATCTCTCATTCTAATACAGAACTGATAAAAATGCATCTCTTGCACTGATCAATGTGCTGATGTCACTGACACACAGACAATAAATCAGTTTTACAGAAATATGGAGAGCTATCCCTTTGGTGTCCAAAAGTAAGTCATAAATTGGATCCTGTACACTCCCATCAAGGTGCTCCCTCAGGTGTGATGGGGGAAGCCTGCACAGGCCTCCTCTCTGCTGTCACCTTTAGTGGAGGGTCACAAACTGCAGAAATATCGGTGCAGGTACCAAACACATCCACAATCATTTCTGACAGAAACGGCTAAAAGGGTTTTCTTCCAACTCAGGAATATTCCAAACACATGACTGTGCTCAATCAAGACTAAATCTGTGACTCCTCTGGGAGGGATTCAGCCCAGACTGTCCTCAGGAGTACAGCCAGCACAGCGCAGCCCTTCAACATCAAACTGCTTGGCCACGTACTCTCTGGGCACACAGAGCTGCTGAATTTGATTTAAGCTCCATTGCTCAGACGCTGTTCTGAGAAGAGACAGACTGTGAAAGCTCCTTTCCCCTCAATTTAATCAGACTTCAAAATGAGATGAAGTTTTCCAAGCAGCTGCTGCCACAGGTACATTACAAGGAAACCCTTGTATTCTGCATCCCAGCCCTGATTCCTGTGTTCATAGCAAGAATCAAACTTAAACCCAAACCTACATCCCATGTCCGTGTCTGGCACCTGGGAGGACACCGGCATGGCTGGACTGGCCTGATCACATGCACTCTGTCTACATGAAAAATCATGCATTTCATTTTGCGTGATTGTCAGCGTCCCCGCACTCCCGGGTCACTCACGGGGCTCCCTGCCCGCCCTGCTGCACCCGGGGACACCCGCGGGGCCCCGTGTCCTGCCCACGCCCGGGCACCGCGTTCCTCCCGGGCAGCGCCTGACCTTTCCCGGAGCAGCCCCCGGCGCTGCCCGCTCCTCTCCCCGCCACAGGAGCTGGCCG
>VZRS01009903.1:8875-29187 GCA_013398055.1 Ifrita kowaldi | reverse complement strand
TCAGACCCGGCATCCCCTTCCCCCGCTCCCCCACCCCACTAACCGACCTCGGAGCCGCGATTTTCACAGCAAGAGAAACTGAGGCACCAAGAGTGTATTTAAAAGCAGCGCTCCGTGGCCTCAGCACCCCCGGGCTCGTTTTTCCCTCTGCTTGGCCACCCCCTCCCCTTTGTCCCAAGGAAGACAGGCTCCTAGTGGAGTGGTCACTCACCTGTCCCTGCAGACCCGGCTGGCCACTGGGCAGGATCCCATGGAGAGCTCTGAGGTGCTCCAAGGACATGCTCGGAGTGACAGTGGAGACGAGGAGGTGGGGATTGTTGTACTGAGTCTGTTGCCAGTCAGAGCTGGGTTTTGTTTTCCACCCAAAGCATTTGACCTCTCTCTGCTTGGCAAAACACAAGTCACAACCATCACTTAATTTTGTAATATCCTCCACACCAAGAGCTTTCTTCTGGTTACCAGTAAGAAATGGGAATGATATCAAAAATCCTAATATTAATTTTTACAGCTCCAAATACTGCCAGGACTGCTGGTCAGCTTGGATTCAGCTGCTTAAATTTGCTTCAGAAAGGAAATCCAAAGCTGGAGAAATGCACAGCAATAGCCTTATGTATCTACATGTGTGAAAGAGGCTTCATGAGAATCATTTATGGACTCACCAGCTATGTAAATAGATACATACTGAGATTGCTATAAACTGAAAGTTAGTCGTTGTTTGTGTTCCAGAAATACAAAAAGCCTCAGCCAAGTCTGAAGCCCCATTGTGCAGTCTCTCCACATGAGTTAACCCAAAAATCCCAATGTGCACCAGGGAATGTGCTCCATTTTCTCCCTCTCACCTGGAATGGACCTGAGGAATGATGTTCAGTGACGCCCCAAGGGACAGGGAGTTCTCAACAGGGTCACAAGCTCACACAGGAGCAGCAGCTCTTTCCACTCCACACCGTGCTGCCAGCAGTTACCGAACTTTGTGGGCACATTTGCACAATTGCATTATTCCTTTAGCATCATTTTCCTTGGGAAACCAAGCTCCATCTCAGTCTGTCTTTCCTCAACAACACCACTCCTCCCCAACAGCCCTTCATTCATCAGCCATTCTCACCCAGGTTTGGAAGAGGGACTGAAGTGTTTGAGATAATTTAGTTCCCACTTGGTTTGTGCAGTGGGGAAAGACACGGGGGAGCTGTCTGCAAAGGTGAGGAAGGTGTGGAGACGCCATGGAGCAGACACAGACCTCAGTTTGCTGCCTCCTTTCTTGTCTACAAGAGTTTTCTCAGAAGAGATGGAGGAGCCAGGGGTTATGGAGGTGACGGGACAGGAAACCAAACCAGCAGGAAACCAGACTCCATAGCTTGGCTGTCCATGGAACAGCTTTCTCTTCTTAAGCCTGAGCACATGGAGAGCTGTGCTCAAGCCCAGGCCCACCACACTTTCAACATTGCTTTTTATGGCAGTGGTCAAGGCACAGAGATTCTTCAAAGGAGTCCTTTTGACCTGGGAATTAACCAACAGATTGTCTTCTAGAAACCAAAACTGACCTGAAGCATAATTCTTTGCTGTGAATCCCAAAGATGCTGGTGTAGTTTTTGTTATCTCAAGCACCTAGTTTTGTTTTCTGAGCTTTCCCTTCTTCTTTCTTCCAGCAGCTGGAACATTTCCTTTAACAATGCCAGGTTCCAGATCTAGGAGCAAACATTCCAAATTCCACCTCTGAAATGAAGCGTATGAACTCTTTTTCTTACAAAGAACTTGAAAATTGAAACAAAATCACATTACTGTGGCTCTTCAAAACGTGTACCTGGACTCTTCCTCAGCCAAGGGAAGCTGGCAGGGGGAAATGATGCACATGCACACACGGGTGTGCACATGCCAGATCTTCCTGCTCTGCCCCGGGGCCGCCTCTCCTGCTCCCCAGCTGCTCCGTGGGGATGTGGTATCACTCCTGCACCAGGTGAGGAAGGGACTGTGCAGCCCAGCTGCTCCTGTCAGAGGTGCCCTGTGGTGTCCTTGCCCAGCCTTGGCTTAGCATTTCTGAACTCCAGATGGTGTGAGAAACCTGAAACTCATATCCCTCTGCCTTTGAGAAACCACCAGCTCACCAGCAGACACAGGACACCTGGATTAATGCCTCAGAGAACTGCCCAAATGCCGTGTCCAGCACCGAGGAGATCTGCAGGCAGCAAGAGGCTCAGTGCCACATGCAAACGCTGTCTCCAGCATGCAGGCCAGCGTTGGCAGCTGCAGGGAGGGGAGAGCCCTGGGGCACAGCTCTATTTTGAGCAAGAGGGGCAGCACCCAACAGCCACAAGTGGGGCAGAAAGGTCTGATGTGCTCACTCACTTAGCCAGTCAAATCCAGAGTCAGAAGCAAGGCGGGAATCCTGTACAGCATCTTCGTAAGGATTCACTTCTGCCTTGTTTGATATTCTTTGTGCACGGCCGACAGCACAGCTGCAGCCCAAACCTCTCTGAACTAATGGAGAGACTTCAGGTGGGGCCCCGAGGAGGACTCACTCCTCTGTCAGCACTTCATGTGGGCAGAAAAGGCCGTGTGAGACCAAACGAGCCATCCCAAACAGTCACTCACCTGCTCACAGACAGTTCCTGTGGTGCAACCGAAGTGTGTGTCTGTGCTGACCAAACACAGCGTGGAACTGAGGGCGCTGGCTGTGGACTCTGCTCACGTGGCTGGGTTTTGCCCCTTACAGAGAGGCCCGAGGGGACTAAACACAGCAGTTCCTGTGTGAGTCCCTTCCCAGCTCCACTGCCTGCGTGAGCAGGGCATCTTAGCAAAGCATTACTGTCCTCCCCACTTGGCAGAAAATTTGTGAAGATCAGTTTGAGAGGTGTCCAAGCCAGGCAGCTGCAGCCAAAGCATTGCACAGTACCACTCTTGGCTCCCACTCAGACCACAAGAGCATTTAATTCTAGAGAGCAAACAGACAGCAGAGGCACAAAGCACTGATTTCAATTGCATTCATAAAGCAGACAGTGTCCCAAGCTTTAGAACAGACAGAGCTCAACACAATCAATGAGGGCAAAGATATTTCCCTAAAAGCATGCTCCTAACATCTGACCTCAATCACAGCAGATTGAAAGATGGGCTTGGCCAGATTTATTAAGACAAAAATAATCACCATAAATAGGCGCAGATGAAGATTCTGAAAAAAACTGCCTGAGTGTAAAGCGAGGTTGTCTGTAAAGCCTCCTCCCCTCACAGCACCCTCTGGTTATTTGGCTGGAGCAGGGATGTACCAAAGCAGTCACAGTACATCACACTAATGAAATTAATCTGGAAAGCACTGCTTCCAGCTCTATGGCACTCGCTTTTCACAAATCATGTCACCTCCGCAGGCCTCTGTTCCCCACCTGCAAACAGCATTAATAGTATTTATTTCACACAATGTGGTAGGAGGTTCTGCTCATTACCTGTCTGTGCATGGCTCTGAAATCTGCACGCAATGAGTTTTTCAGCACGCCAGTCACATTTCCTCCTTTAGGATGTCCCAGGCACATTTTGTACCCGCTAATCCAACCCAGCAGTCTGTTGTGCCTCACTCCCAAGTGACTCACAGGTGTCCGTGTCCATTGCTTCCTGTGCCTGACCTTAAAGGCAAGGGAGAACCCCCACATTTGTCTGACAAGATTTAGGCCCACTGGCTGATTTTTATCGGCCCATATTTCTCCCACTGCTTTGTGTTCTCATTGATTTTACCGTCACTAGGTTCTCACCTAGCCCCGCTGAGGTCACACACACATAATTTCCTGAGCACTCCTGTGCTGAAGAGGCAACTCAGCATCTTTGTAAAGTGGGTCAGGATGGATCTGAAGGGTGACATTTAGCAAGAAACAATGCTAGGTGATGGCGTTCATGCAGGACACATCTAAGCTACACATGCTGCTGCCCAGCTTCCTACCATCTGTACACCCAACTTTCAGCTTTATCTTAAGTAGACATTATTCCCATGCTTGTATACTTAGCTGGAGGCATGAGGTAGCACATTTGTTGCTCTTGAGAGGCACTTCCCCCCCTCGCAATTTGTGCTTGTGACTGTAATGGAAATATATATAAAATATATGTATTTCTGTTCATGTATTTGGCTTTTCAGTGCCACCCACAATTCCCAGTGCCTGCGTATTCTGGCTTCTCACATCCCACTTGTCCGCTCTGCTTTCAATGCTGCCTGTTACTTAAAGTCCAGCTGGCCAGAGTTTAACCCTTAACTTTCAGGATCCTCCCCAGTCTAAGTCAGCCCTGCTAAGCTCCAGAGCCTGACAGGGCATTGCAAAGCATCCCTGGGAGCTCCATCTCCACCTTCCCCTGCCACGAAGGGCATTTCACCCCCTCCAATTGAGGGAAGAGATTGAAGCAGAGGGGAGCAGGAATAACAAGCTGCAGGTCCTGGAGCAGGCTCTGATGCTGGGAGTCAAGGGTTAGCCTGGGTGGTGGAAGCCTGGCTAAAAGCCTGGAAAGTAGAGGGCATAAACCCCAAATATAAGCAGGCAGCACTCAAAGCAGCAAAGAACCACCCACCGAGACTGTGGTTATCCTGCTCTCAGCAGGATACCTGACAGCTGCCTTTAAACATCACTGCAGAGGAAACTCCTCCAGCTCACAGCTCTTTCACGGCCAGGATAAGGGCTGGGCGCTGTGAATGGTGCAAAGGTCCCTGTGTTTCAGGAGGTTATCTCAAAGGAACAGATGTGCTCAGATCAAAGAGCACTTTAGTTCAGCCATTTGTAGCCAAATATAGCACAGCCTTCGACTGCGGTGTCTCCTCCATGCCACACACCTGCCCTCTTTTCCCAACAAAACCGGGAAGAATGGCACACCTCCAGGCTGCCACCGAGCACGGGACCCATTAGACCTCTAAGTGTCATTTTCTGCAAAATCCCTGCACGCGTGCAGCCAGATCCACCAACACCCACCAGGGCTCACCTCGCTCTGCAAAGTGGAGCCGGCTCAGCCCGGCAGAGCGAGCCCACAGCCTGCAGCACCCCCAGCAGCAGAATCCCTCTGGCACCGAGCTGCACACAGCTTGTGCTCTCTCTTAACACACTACAAAAAATCTGTATCTTGCTCAAAACATCGTGGAAAGACCCAGGAACCTGCACCAAGCCCTCCTGCCTCCCAGCTGTGCGTGTTTCCCTGGGAGCAGCCCTGCTGGGAAGGGCAGCATGCCTCACACTCTGGAGTGAATTCCTTTAAGTTCTGGTTTATTCTTTTCTAATGTTCAAAGTCGACTTTGAACACAAACAGACTTAGTATCTTACCAAGTTATTTTAGTTCAGGAAAACACGTGGAAGATTAATTTCCATTAAAAATCCATCAATTTAAATCGATCTTTAGCTAGACTTTCAAATTGTTCCTAATTAATACTCCATTTGGAATCTATCAACTTTCTTTGCTACTACCTAGCTTTTCTGCATTAGACTATAAAACTAGTATTTCAAGGAAAAGTCACTTTTGTGTGTAGTAATCAGACACCACTTCATTATCAGACTCAATTTTTAAGCCAATTTTTTCTCCTCTTCTCTGAAGGACAGTCAGGCCAATAACTTTCTCCCCTTATCTTCTTACTCATTCTACTTCTTGGCGCTGGGGTAATTGCTTTCCCACATTTCTTTACTCCACAGCTTGACAGTTCTTAATGAGCCTTCCACACCTGTGGTTTTATCTAGCATTAATTCTGTCCCCTCACTTCCTCTCCCCGCTGCACGGACCACATTTAACCACGCTGCAATCAGCCCTCCCCAGCACAAACCAGGCAGGCTAGGGAGCCAGCCTTCGTTTTTGGAATAAAGCTGTAATTACAAGGCAGTGCCTCGATGACGGGTCCCTGAGGCAGCCCGGAGCCCCAGGCAGGTTTGTGACTGAACATTTCCCCTGATCAAACCCCACTCAGAAACCCCTTTGCTTGCTGGCAACAGCGGAGCTCTTGGCCAAACACAACTGGAAATCGCTCCCCCTGAGGAAGGTCCTTCTGGGGCAGAGCTGCTGTCAGTGCTCCAGGGACAGCTCCTGCTCCCTCGGGAGGAGGCTGAGATCTGAACATCCTGCAGCTGAGCTGGTGCTTTTCACAAGCACCACGTCCCAGGGAGTGCAGATGGAGAAACGGGGACATGACTTTCAGTTTGACAGGGAAGGTGTCTGCTGACAAGGAATGAATTTCCTTGAGACTTCAAGCTTTGTTGGGGAAAAAAAGGCAAATTCTAAGTGCCATGGAAATAAAAATACCCCATCACTTCATTTTACCCTGTCACTCTGAACAATGCAGTGCTTGTTTTTAGGACTACTTCTCACTTGTCCATCCGATTTCTGAGCAGAAACCCACAGTGCCAAGCACTGACACAAAAATCACAGCCCCTGGCCATTATTTAGTCATATGGAAAATATTCCACTGAGGAAGCAACGTCCTTCACTGGAGAGCCTGAGTGATAAGCTGCAGGCAGAAAAAGCAGAATCAAATCAGTGTCAAATCCACATTCACTCCAAAGACATGTGAGCATCCTACTTGTGCTCAGTAAAAGTCATTTTGCCAACAGGCTTTGAGCCTGTTGAAAAGCAGGAAGTACAATCAAAGGAACAAAGGATTTTTACATCGTGCACTGAAACCTCCCAGAAGATGCCTACAACCTGCCCTGAGACACAGACTCAGGAGCAGCCAGGAGGCAAACACAGGAATCATACCTGGGCTTGTACTGCAGCAGGAACATTGCTGTTTGATTCTGCCTAGCAGAGTTCTTGGTGGCAAAATCCTGTAGGTTTTGCACTTCTGCAGCTGTGTGTTGCTTCCTACGGTGTCACATCTTTCTTTCCCCCAAATCATGTTTATAGACCTCTCAGTGTTTTAGCACATCTCAAAAATTCTTCCTCAGGTTCTCATTGTACTGCAAACCCCCTGCAGAGCAAGACCAGACAGAAAATGGGTCCCAGAGGTATCTGGACCACTGCAACATTTAACAGGTTGTATTTTAAGCTATGAGCACTGAACCAAGGAGAGAGAATTTAACTCCAGCTGCAGGCAGAAAATCTATGCTAAAGACAAACTTGTGCCAAAAGTTTTTGGAGTGAGTTACCAGTATCTGAACACTGCACCTTCTTTCATTATGAAAGAAAGCTCTTGGACAGGAACATCACTTTATTAAGCAGCACATAATGCTCACTGTAGTATAGACAGCAGCGCAGTTATCATGCTCTATTTCACAGCATTAAAAATGAGCTATTCTCCAAGCAGGAGAAATCTTCATATCAAAGATTCAAACACCACAGGCTTCGATGCTGTCAAAAGAGATTATTTTAATTTTTGATATGCCTCTAAGTAGTCCAAGACTTTACAAGTCACAATGGAAAGTGAATCAGACTTTGATTCCTGAAGGAGGCAGAAGTCCTAGAAGAGTCCAAGTGAAGAGGGGTTTGGAAGACTCCACATGGCAGACTCTTCCGAGAGCCCAGCCGTGATCCACAGAGAGAACACATTTCAGATGACTCAGTGCTTCTCTACCTGAATGTTGAAATGCAGGAATAAGAAGGGGAAAAAAGGGGATTTCTGAGACTGACCTTTCAAGTTTGATCTCTGAAGATGCAAAGCTCTCCCTGGAGGACCACACGCCCTCCTGACCTCCCATAGTCCCCCATTCTAAATCTTATTTCTGTTACTGGTTTGCATGAAGAGGTTTTGTGTTCTCAGGCTGAAATTCTCCACTGGAAACCCAGGAGTGGGTGACAGAGTCTATCAGCATCCTCTGCTCAGCTGACATCTCCCCAGTTCTGTCCTGGAGCAGCCCCTGCAGCCTGTCCCCTTGGCACCGTGGGGCAGCACAGCCTCCAGCACCACTTAGGGCATGGGGAGCCCGGGCAGACACTGAATGAAACATCCCCTAAACAAGGTACAAAGTTTCCTTAGATCCTTCTCAGCACAAAACCCAAAATGCCAGATCCCCTACACGGAAGCACTGTCTGTAACAATCTGTACAGCAGGAGACACCATTCCTGTGTTAGGATACTGCTCTGCCACTAGGCTTCATCTTATTCCTTAAACTGAATTTCCTACCCTTCCCACCTTTAGCTGTGGCCTTGCTCACCCCCTGGGTTTGCTGCAGCAGCTGTACATAAATCTCCTCCCAGCTGGCTGGGCTGACCTTACTGTCCCAAGCCAGTGTCACCGTGCTCTGTCCTGCAGCACAAAGGGGCCCCGGGCAGTGACCGGCCCCGGAGTGCCACGCACGGCTCCTGCACAGGGCTCCCCAGCAGAGCACACACACAGACACGCTCCTTCCCCTTCTGCCACCAGCTTCACCCCTCAGAGCAACTTCTGTCACTGGGGGCTGAAGAATGAGAGAATTTACTCAGGGCACAAGATGCAACAGTAGCTGCTCTAAGAGGGGTTTTACTTCTCCAGGAGTGAGAGGCAGCGCGTGGGGAACTAAGCCCCTCTCCCCCTCTCTCCCCAAAAAAGGAGAAGCAGAACATATGCACACAGCCCACTGATTTCTGCCGAGGTGGCCCAAAGCCAGCATATAAAGCAGGCTGGGAACAGCTCTGAGAGCACATCTCAATTAATACTGCAGGAAACAATGCCACAGACGTTCGCATTTTTAGGGCCAGGAACAAAGTATAAAGCAAAAAGAGCTGGAAATGGCATTCTCCCCTCAATGCACGTCCCAGGACGGACAAATGAGCCTTCACCAGCACTTCCCAAGGGTAACTGAGTTCCTGGGGAGGTGTTTCACAGCAGTGCTGAGCTGGCCCCTCAGGACACAAAGGCTTATGGCTAACCCTGGCCCTGAGCTGAGGAAACAGACTCGGAACAGGAGGTGGGACAGGTGCTGTCCTTGTCCCCTTCACAGCCCATGCAAGCTGTGGCCAGCAGATCCATACAGCCCCTCCTCTGTGGGCACACCCAGGCTCCCGGTGGCACACAGGAGAGGAGGAGGAGGCCTCCTCTTCCTCCCAGACTGCCCTGTGGGAAGGTTCACCAGGGAGGTACCAGTCAGCATAAGTGCACTGAGATGTAAACAGGCTGTTCCTTCTCAGACCTGCTGGCTGGCAGCATCTCTTTCCATTAACAGTTCATTTATGTGTGTGGGGTTTACATATGTGCAATGATGGAGTCACCCAGAGACTGCTGCCTCAGCAAAGGCAGCTCACCAGAACTGGCCACGCCTTAGAAAGTGCCCATGAAAATTCCAGGTAAGGCAGTTCAATTGGAGCACCTTGACACAAAGCTACTGGGCAGATTTTACTTACTTTGGGAGAAAGCAGCATTTTTCTCTAAGGAGTTGATGAGCAGTTGTGGGTTGATTTTTCTTTTTCTTTTTTTAAAGCAGGTTGATGATGAAAAATCTCAGAACAGTATGACTATCATGAGAATGATTTCTAAAGCAGGAAGCATGACAGCCCCACACCCACAACAGCAGAAGCAGCTGCCACACACAAGTTGCCAGGGCTGCTCCTGCACCACTTACAGCTAATGGAACTCTGACACTGCCTTCAGTTCAGAGACCTGCACAGTGCAGAATTAACTCAAAGCCCAGATAAGACAGGAAAAACAAATGGGAAGCATTTCCCAAGTCAGAAGGTATTTCACATCCTCATCTCAAAGCAGGAACCGTGTATGATAAGCCCAGCCTGAGCAGAAGCTCCAGAATCACCACCACTCACATTCAGGATTTGCAGCACTAAGATAAGATCTCATCAATAACAAATATCAGTAATTAAAACAGTCTCTAACCTCATGTAAAGTTCCCTGCAAAATTACTTCAGCGCCTCCCAGACTGAATGCTGGAAGAGAAATTTCTTCTTGATGCCAAGGGGAAAAAAAAAAAAATCAGAGCAGGTTGTTTCATTTTTATCTGGAACATTTCCACCTGTCCACCTTTTTTCTGCACAAAGCCTTTCCATGTTCATTCCAAGTCCATGCCTGACACAGGAAGCTGCTGGGTGTGAGGACGACTTTCACAGCCCCTTTGCTCTGCCACAGCAGCAGGGAGCCAGAGCTGCTGCTGCCAGCTGGGGCAGGGCACTGACTGCACCACGGAGAGGCAGGGACCAAAGCCTCCCACCCTGCTGTTCGTCAGGGTAAGGAAACGCACACCCGGCCCTCCAGAGGCCTCTGTGGCAGCACGGCCAGCAGGGGAATCATTCTGCCTGCATCTGAAAAACCTTGGAGCAACTCTGCCCTACAAACGGCAGGAACCAACCCCACTGCCCCCGAGCAAGGCAGTGCCTGCCCTCCTTCAGAAACTCCTCAGGAGAGCAGATCCTTTCTTCTCCAGAGGTCAGGGCAGCAAAGCAGCTGGTCCCAAAAAAGGAACAACTCATTGCAATGCCTGAGCTCCCAGAGCCTGTTCCACTGTGAAAGCAGCAGAAGCAGCGCAGGAGGGGAACAATCAGGAACGATAAGGATTGCCCCACTTCGGGCACTGCTGCGTGCTGTAAATCCCGGGTCACAGGTCAGCCATCCCCACAGCTCTGCACGGCCAGCGCAGGATTAGCGTCGTCTCTCCTGACTCTGGCACAGCGCTGGCTGCAGGCGCTGCCCGGTCACAGGGACCTGCACTCCAGGCAGGCCCAAGGACCCACCCCAGAACAAACCATGCTGGGATCTCCCCAGTGCAGGGATCTCCCCAGCGCGGAGCTCCCAGTGCCCGAGGACCAGCCCTGCTTGGCACACACCAGCACACTGGAATCTGTGCCGCAGGGCTGCGAACACAGCAGCTGCGCCCTGGCTCTCCTACCCCTCTCCTCACACGGAGGAGCTTTGATTCTGTGGCACGTCTGCAAGATTTGGGAGGTAAAGGAGCTGTTGCTGTAGCACAGCCTTAACCCTCTGCCTTCCTCCAGGCACTGTGTGAGATGTGCTGCACCCTGTTCATTTTCATGTTGCCCCCCGAGTCTGTTTCTCACAGGAGGGTGCAGGAGTACAAAAGCACAAACCTAAGCAGTTACTGACTCCCTGTCCCTACATCTTCTGACTGGCAAGACCAGTTACAGGAAACCTTTTCCAGGGGAATACGATCAACTGTAAAAAAGAAAAGTACTTATAATCTTGGACAAACACAACCACATTCCATGATTTTCAGAAGGAATCACAGAACATCCTTCACAAATAACAGACAGGGACATTTGCAGCCCAACTGAGTTGCTGCTGAGACACCACAGTAATGTTCATGCTAAAGGGCCTAATTCACTCTGATTTCAGAGTCAAACCAGGTACATCAAGAGTCATCTACTGCTTTTCTCCCAGTCTCTCTGGCAGTGTATCAATTATCACCATGCTCAGATTAGCTCCTGTTTCTAAACAAATACTGGAAAGGTGAATCTCTTCCCCTAGAAACATCCTACAGCATAATTAGCAATGTGTACTAAATGCTTGTAACCCAGAGTCATCTTCCAGAAAAATAACTTTAAGGCACTGTCAGTTCAAACCATCAAGTCTAAACCTCTTAACTGTGTATGGAACCTTTAAGCTTCTGTTGAAAGCCAAAGACGCGGCAAACAAGCTTACAGGTCTGTAATCAGAGATGTCAGACAGCAAGACAGCTTGAAGGCTTGTTTTATATGCACCAGAAATACGTCAGCTCAAGAAGCATTACAGTGTGAGGCAAGATTTCCTGCAAGAATATTTTAGTTACCTGGAGCCCGATTTTTATAATCCTCCCTGGTACTTTCAGCAACCACAACAGATCATAAAACACTTGTAGAAAAGGCACTTCAGGCATTTCAGCATTCACCTGACATGCTTGAACACAAGGAACAAACAAAAAGAATGATCTAGTTTGGAACTTGAGGAATTATCCTGCTCCAGAGCTAGCACGATGCAAAAGGAGCCAGAAGGCCTAATTCAAGTGCCAAAATGTACCTCAGTAGTGTCACACATCTTCTGGGAGATGCAGCTTCCCTCGGGAAGCTCGTCAGGCAAGCGCCATGGAGAGCCAAGGCTGGGATCCATGGAGGCAGCTCCACATGGCCCCGGAGCTGGCTCCCACCCCAGCGCAGCCTGCTGCAGCCTGCTGACAGAGCAGCTCACATGCTCCATGAACACTCTGAGTCATGCAGCTACGGCTGGAGAACGAAGGGGGTTCCAGAAGCTCCGTGCTCTGCTCGCAGCACTCCCGGCTCCGGGAAGCAGAGGCCCACGAGGGACGGACACTCCTGCCCGAGTGCCCCCAGGCCCTCCAGCACCAACTCACGGCATGCAAACGCAGTTGTGGACAGACAGCTACATGCACACTCCGCTTTAAGAAAAGAGTTAAGCCTTTTCTTAAAGGCCTCTTTATTTTTAAATTCCTTCAAAACATAAATTAATTTAAACAAATCAGATGCAAACCACCTGCATTTTAAATTCGCATATATTTTACTGTATCAATCACAGCAACCTCATACAGTAAGATACACAAAAATAGAGCATGGTATCACTTCAATTCAACACGGGTTTGTACTACAGGATTCCATGACATATATACAGTGGACTTCTCTTTTTCAGAGCAGGTATGGCCCCTGCCCTGGTCACCGTAAAAATTACGTGGCATCACAGTTTTAGTTATTCACTGTAGTGTGAGGAGCCGTATGGAAATCGAACTGGTGAACTAGAAGATACACTGTAGAGCAGCCAAACAGGCATGACACTGCAGAAGGTAAACAAAACCCAAATAGCCACCAAAATGAAAACCACCCTTAGACTGCATTTTAATAGTAAAATTGTTTTTAAATTCTTCACTATATACATAATGTATCTACATTTCTGTCATATTTATATATATATATATTTATAAAAAACATACAAGATTGAAAACCTTAAAATCATTCACTTAAACAATATTCACCCCAACCTTCAGGGTCAGCAAGGCAGTACTTGCCCTTGACATTATGTTCAGTGGCAGTTCCTTGATTCAGAATTTCCCTGATTGTTAAACACACGCCGTTCACTTTGTTTCTTAGTGCAAACTGGACGGTAACTTCCTGTTCTCAGCCCTCTGTAAGACCCAGGTTCCATCTTATTTCCATAATACTTCTGACACCCAGTTATGGCTAAAATTATTTTAGCTATTTTACAACATTAGCCTATGTAATTTTCCCCTCTACCTACCTGAAGCCCTCCCCCCACCCAAAAAATGTAAGACAAACGATCATTCATGCATGTTTCTGTCACACAGGGAGCGATGGACATTGAAGTTGAGAAGCCTAGACTCTAACAGTGATTAAAAACCCCAAAGTCAATCATTTCAGTGCAAAGTGGATTACATAGTTTACATCTCAGCTAGAGTTCTTCACAGATATTTTAAACACATTTAATTCTGCACATCAGATTAGGTTGCCTGATACTTTGTGCTAACTAGCTATAGTTGGAATAAGGGAGTTAGGATTCTTAGGGCGTTTTTTTAAATAAAAAACTAAAGTCTATTCATAACCAGGTGGTGTTTGGGGGTCAAACTGTACAGAGCCCAACACAAGGGAGTCCTGGTTCTCAGCCAGGGGTCCCAAGTGCTATAGGAAGAGACAAGGGTTATTATCTGATTCACATCCATAACTGATGGGTTCACTTGAACAGGAGTCACAAATGAGCTCTGATTTTTCACCAGGCCAGTGCTTTACTTGCTGGACTACACTACAGACCTGGCAGTGAATTTGGAAGCAAGCAGAACATTGATACTTACAATTTCCATAACCACAAAGAAAAAGCGTGCACTGAGAGCAAAATCCTGCAATTCTTAAGACAAGACTCGACTCAGACGAGTGGCAGCCTTATCAGAAGGAAAAAAATGTCAGATTAAAACCCAAGAATTGATCAGAGCCAAGAACATCATTCTGCCACAGTGGCTATAATAAGCTATGAAATACAGTACAAGGAAAAACAAAAAGTCACCTGAACAAATAACCCAGAGAGACTTCATAGTTATAATGATTCTACCACTTTTAAGAACTCAACATATTAAATATTTATTAAAAATAAACTGTTTCCAAATCACCTATTTACAGTACAAAGAACAGTACTTAAAACATGTGCAACAGAAAGAAAATGGATACTCATCTGAGAGGACAACACTCCAGGCATCATCTGAGTGACACAGATACAGGATCACCTCTTTAAAATACCATACAGTGAAACTCAGGAGGATGATATTGGCAACACCGGAAAATAAAGCACATATTGTCCAGATTCAGGTTATATAAGGTCGAGATAAACAACCAGGAGAGAAGGGGAGAAGGAGGAAACAAAGACAAAAGGAAGAGATGGCGTGGTGTTTGCATTTTGGAGATCAAGAAATGCAGACACACATCAAAAGATAGTCCTTGTTGGCAAAACAAGCCATTCACGTATTTCCTGCACATTTTGAAGTCATACTTTATCAAAAACTGGCAGTGGTTTCATCACTCATAGAAAACGAGAATCTTAATTCTCTGACTTTATTTTCAAACCCTGCCTGGTTTTATTTGGGCAAGATGCGATATAATAGGAAGGTGTGATGTCACTTCTTAAAAATACAACAGCTGCCAAGTTTTAAGGAAAAATGTGCTCTTCTCCCCCATTTAAGTTGAAAAGCAATGATCATTTAGGAGTTACCTAAATTATAGCAGCATGAAATCTAATGGATCTGCAGCATCTGTGAAGCCACAAAAAATCAAGAACTGGCACCTGATCACTGAACCATGGTTCCAAATACTTGGACATGTGATTTTGGTAAGAGGTCAGTGTGGAGTCAGAACATTAGTTAGGATAGCCCTTTCCTCTCCCCCTTTCCTTCCCTTCCCAAACAGACTCATCCAGTCTATCTATAAACCACGTGGGACAGCTGGGATGATTTATAGTTTAACTGGTTGTTGGGCAGGAACCTGTGGAGGTCGCTCTTCCTACAGCAGGGGTCATAGTAGTAAGCGTTGAGGCAGGTGTCACACGAGACCTTGGAGCAGAACGTGCACGTGTTGGCGGCTCCCGAGCGGTTGCAGAAGCCGCAGCGCGAGGTGCCCGAAGGCTTGGGCTTGGAACTGAACTGAGCAGCTCTGTCTTGACTCTGAGTCTGTGATGTGTACTGAGATTTCTCCCTCAGAGCAGGAGACAAGCCATCGCTTGGGAGTGGTTTGATTGAGTAGGAGCTCTGTTTCACTGCTGGGTACTCCTGCCTCGTGCTGAACAGATTGTCACACTTCTGGCAAACAGAAGCGCCACAGGGTATGCCACAGTTCTGGCACTTGGAGGAAGCTGTGTCTTTGGCTAGGTGGGTGCGTTTGTGGTAAACAGGGTTGGCATCACTTCTTAACAGCCATACATCAGGCTTAATAGCATCTTGTCTTTTAAAATTTAACATACTTCTAGAATCGGGGTCAGTATACAAATCTAAGTCCTCTTGAGCAGAAAAATAGGAACTGTAAGGGACATTTGTTCTTAGCATGCCATTGTGATGAGAGGAAGTTGGCAAGTACTCATCTGAACACCCGTGTGGGGAGCTGGACATGGTCAGCAGAGAGGGCGACGGACGGATAATTTCATCTTTAATGTCATCTTCCGCATCGACCAAAATCGGCTCTTTCCTGAGACTCAGCGAGCTCATCAAAGGCGGTTTCTTACTCTCCCAATAACTATCATACGCGTCCACTGACTTGGAAGGCTTGCTCACCTTTGGCTTGAAGTAATCTTTGGAGGCGCGTTCGCTGGCCGATTTCTGCAGCACCATCCGTGCCATGGACGTGTTCAGGGTCTCCTTGCACTCCAGGCGCCGCTTCATGGCCTCGGAGCAGCCTCGGACGTCCTCGCTGCTGTTCTTGCGCTCGTTGATCACATCGATCTCAGAATAACCCTTATCCTTCACCTGCAGGTGAATTTCCAGAAGCTGCTCACATTCCACTTTGGCCAAAAAGAGCTCAAATGAAATCATTTTCACTTGAATGGCGTCGACCTGCTCTTTGAGCTTAAATGTTGTTCCCAGTTCTTGGACATAGCCCATGTAGTTCAGAATCTGCCTTACATCATCTTCGGTTAGAGCAGACTTTACATAATAAACAAAAGGTCCAGTGTAGGTCTAAGGGGTATGGGGGGAATAAAAGGAAAACTAGGTTACAAATTCAGTGGTGGACTAGATGTTTGGACAATTCAGTGACAGCGACCACATAATTAAATACAATAATAACAACTCCGAACACATGCAACTGCCTTGGCAAGATGAGCTGGATTTCTGCATCCCTCCTGCTCAGCAGATGGAAATTCCACATGAGGAAAATTCAAAGTAGGAGAGTTTTCATTCAATTTAAAATCCTGATTAGCATAATGTTCGCCCTGGTGATTTAAATCACTCTGCTCTGCACTAACATTAACTTTTATGCATACCGGACGTGTTTGCATTTACAGAAAATCTACCACGAAAGACAAAAAGGCCAGGATTTTGGGAACTACCCCACCCAGGGACAAGCTGGAGCTAACAGGAACTCAGAATTACTGCAGGAGACCCAAACTCCTCTTCAATTCAGCTTTAAATATACTTGAGGTGCACGCTTTTTTGTGTACTGTTACTATACAGTTTCAAATGTCAGTTTTATTTAATTTAGTATTAATTCGAAAACTTCCACAAAAAGAGCCCCAAAAGCAAAGACATGAGTTTCTGCAAGCTGAAACACTCTTCAGCATCTGGCACACCTGAGGGATGTGCTCAGCCCAGTTCAGGCTGTCCTGAGTGCAGGCAGAAGCAGTTTGCCCACCACAGGTAAAAGATGAAACACAAAACTCAGCAGCAGAGAGCTCCCCATGGGACTTCATCACCCAAGCCCAGCAGTGACTTCCCACTTTTCCCTCTGGGAATCTGCCATACGTAGATACATTTGAAAGCACCTAAAAATCAAAACTTCAGGAACTGAGCACTGAGAAGCAGAACAAAGATATTCTGAAAACAATTCTTTTGCGGAAGTTCCTTCACGATTATCATACACCTTGTGGGAACCTCAGCAAAGCATCCACTTGAACACGTGCACTGGGTTTAATACTTGTGTCCAGTAACAGCTGTGGCAAGACAAATCAAACCCTGAGTGAACTTGAATCCAGCTTGACCACTCACCATAGTGAAAGCCTCTCCAAGTAGAAATAAAACAGTGCAGCAGGGGAGGCTCAACAACAACCTCGCAAAAGCTCTTCTTCTACTTTATATGCATTCTAATTGCAGATAGTGCTTGTACTTCTGTTCTTGGGATACTCTCACCAGCACCAACTTCATTTATTTTACACAGAAGCTTCCCTATGGCTTCTGTTTACCAACTGTATATAGAGAAATATATATATAATCTCATGCTATGAATGGAAAAAAAAAGAGAAGCTTTTAAAAGAAATGCATGAAATGTGTTCACAGAAAGGAAAATAAATCATGTTCTCACTATGGCTACATAAAAAATGTCATACCTTAATGTTTTTGAACTCCTTTTTCCAGGGGTACAGAAAGAGATTGATTCCAAGTGTCTCAAGCATGTTGAATGCATTATGGAGACAATGTAAACTTGAGGATTTCACAGATCTCAGTGAGTTTTCAGCCATCTCGTAAAATTTTATCAACCGGAATCTATAAAAGGGATCAATTTTGGGAAGGCAAAGTAAGGCTGCCGCCGCGACTCGCAAGTACTCATCGTTAATAGGACGCTGCTTGTTGTCAGAGGCGTTCAGTTTGCACTCGTGGAACTGTACATACTTCCTAAATAAATCGTCTTTGTATTTCGTATCCATTGAAATCAGTTTTTCCCTCGCACTGGGGGCAGCTACCTCGTCTCTTTCATGGCTATTTGGCAGCAGGTTGGGTATCTGGCATTAGGAATCTTCAGCAACGGCAATTGTCCTGGAATAAAAACTGAAAACAAAGACAAGTCATTGCAGGCGCACACATCCCAGACGTCCCCAGCACCTCCCTGCCCCTGGGACTCTGTCACACAGAGCAGCAGCTCCCTCACAGCCTCTACAGGACTCTGAAAAGCACGGGAGCCACAGAAATGCCACTGTCCTGCTTTCCACCGTCATCCCCCACTTGTTTTCCAGGTCCCTGCCCAAGTCAGCGCCACGAGCTGACACTGAACAAGACTCTGAGACCTTGGTACAACAGAGCTGGGCAGGCTCAGCCCAGTGAGACCTCCCTGGCTCTGCGTTCCAGGGAGAAGTAACTCATGGCAAAAAACTGCAAGGAGAAGGATGAGTTTTTTAGAGTCTCTTCTCTGCATTTTATTTTGCCCTTTCAGTTCACCCAACCTACACAAACATTATTTTAAACAGTTACTGGGAGATTTTTGTTTTTACCCCTGCACAATGATATAAAGATTTTAAAAAATCGCACAGAAGTTTCATTTTGCTCATCTTGTGAGGGCATCTGCTTTCCCCCCGCTGCCCTGTGGCACAGGACTGTCCCGAGGCCGAGCAGATTTGACTTTGCCTTTTGATTTCTAACATTTTCTAGGCTTTTGACAGCCACTGATATTCCTCCTGCTGGTACCCCCAGTGCAGCCCTGTGCTGAAGCAGCTCTGCAGCCACCTCCAGAGGACCCACTCCCGACTGCTGCAAACCACAGCCCAAATTCCAGCTGAAAGCTGGCAGCTGCAAACACCACTGTGACCTTTACGGCAAAAAAGCGACACCTGCCACCTCCAGCTGCTCTGTGAGAACTGAGTACAACCACTTCTGTGTTACCATCACATATGCTTTTGTTTGCAGGGATAGTTGTTTTTATGGATATACTGATCTCCGTGTTCACTGCACGGAGCTCACACACTGAGCTGAAATAGCTGGTGAGAGAAGAATCTCCCAAATGCTGCTTTAAGAAAACCAAGGTAATTAACAGGTCAACAGACTCTATCTGGAATGCCTGAGGAACTTGTGATCAAAAAGCAGACCACAGGCTTTGTTTATTACACAAAAAGACAAACCAGCTCCTGACCCGAGGGAAGAGGAGGTGGGAGCAATCAGTACACGGTTTCAGATGTAGTCAGTCTTAAACAGCACTTCAGAAAAGACTTTTCACCCAGTACTAATTGCAGCTGCCAGAGCACTGATCAACACTCCTGTTAAAGGAAAATCACTGTTAAGAGCAAGATCAACTGAATGGAAGGAGCCAAAACACAAAATACCAACGACCAAGAGGCCAGGGAAACAAACAAACAACAAGATCAACAGCCTGGCAGTTAACATTCCTCGATGAAAGGCTGTGCTCAGTGCCAGACCCGTGTGGGGAAAGTTAAGTAGCAGTTCAGCTTCTGCTCCGAGGCACACGCGCTCCTGTCAAGAGACAGGCTGTGAATCATAGGAAATGTGGAGTGCTAAATTAACATCTGAGCATAAGGCCAGGAGCAGTCCCTTCCCTCTCCACGTTCCTCCGCAAGTTGTGCAGGATGAAGTCTGCGGACGAAGACAGCAGAGTCTGTTCCTTGGCAAGAAGAGCTGCACACGAGAATTGCAGAGAGATCTTTGTCTGGCACGTCAGCAGAACACCCCCAGGACACGGAGTGATCCTGTGCCGACAAGGAGCTGGATTCGGAATCTCAGTTCTGCCATCCCCACCAAACAAAGCGCTTGGTTACACGTGAGACACGCCAGGGTCAGCAAGTCCCCAGATGAGAAGAGAGCCCTTCACCGAGGCCTTGCAGACTGCGGCTCCCAGAGCCTCTGCCAGCCCCGACCGAGCCCCGTGCTCTGCACCCGAGCCAGGGCTCACACAGCCCAACAAACCGCGACAGAGCAGGGCCTGCCAGGGCTGCTCCCGCACACAGAGCTCCAGGCAGCACCACATCCCCGTCCCGGCAGCCCACCCAGCAGCAACATCCATGGTTACAGGCTCCGGAGAGCCGCACGATGCGAGCAGGCACAGATAAATATAGGTTTAACAGCACCCTGACTGACAGAATGCATAAAGGAACGAGGCCGCCTTGCTGCAAAGCACTGACGACTCCAAACCTCAAGATTTCCTAGAGATGCAAGCACAATAAGTCCTGATCAGAGGCCAGTGCCTGCTGTTGACACAAGAGAATGTTTCTATCCATTTCCAGGGTCAAAACCTCACCCGAGGGAACCAACTACTTTGACCACGCTGGACCACTCGGTTGTACAAAAGCCTTGAGAGGGGACAAACGCACCCTTCTGCCAAGGTACAGCCTTCTCCTGCAGCACAGCCCCCTCCTGCCGCGCCCGCGGGGCCAGAGACGCCAGACCGACCCCAAACGCCCGGAAACGCTCCCGGACACCGGGGCTGTCACCGGCACAGGAGCAGCGCCTGCAGCCGTGCCCGGGGACACTTGTTGCAGATCCGGGTCGAGGAGCCTCGGGACAGCGCCTGGGCCTCCGCGGCGGCACCGGCCC